>JABXWE010017988.1:0-18381 GCA_014611495.1 Limonius californicus | reverse complement strand
GTAACGGAACCAAAATATAATTTTCGAAGATTGGTTTGGATTCAAAAATTCGATCTTCTAAATGTTCCATTAATATTTTAGCTAAAAGTGGTGAAATTGGACTTCCCGTTGGTAAACCGTTTATCTGAAGATAAATTTGATCATTAAAAATAACAATACCTGTTGAAATTATCTACTATTATTATTATCATTAACAAATATAACCATGAATTTCAACGAAGTAAGGCAGAAAACAATTAACATATTTTTACATGTTCATTACAAACCGTTAACATATTAAACTTTTTATTTTTAGCTAATCTAGTAGCCATGATTTTGACATAAAGTGATAACATTTATTATGAATAACATAGATAGGGAAACAATTTTATTGCAATTCAAGTATTTATACAAGTATTTATAAAGTTTAATAATTTAACGGTTTGTAATGAAAAAGTAAAAAATATCTGAAAATATCGGTTTTAGGTACAGGGCAATATTCATAAAAATTGTGGAGAATTGTGTTCCATTTGAAAAAATTGGGAAAATGCTCTTTGAAATAAATTAAATTTGCGATGGTGTAAAAAACATCATATATAATAAAATTAATATTTGGTGGTTGTGTCGTTTTAGTACATCACTTGGCTACATAACTACGAAATATGTATTCTTAATAAATTCTGCAACGGCTAACTAAAAAACAGGAGATCATTGGAAAGGTAATTTCGCTCTGAATTAAAAAATGTAAAAATGTATACCGTTCTATTTAAAAAAATAATACCTTGAAGACGTTCCGCTGTAGCGGGTCACCCTGTATATTTAAAAATATTTTTGTAATGCGCATATTTTGGCAATACATCACTTTGAAGAAAAGAAAAATGTTCAAATCATTTTAATAATGCCAATTTTGAACTTTGACGCATTAACGAGCAACCCTGCATGTTCCTATTGTTTTTGTTATTGTTTGTTATGTTGAATCTAACCAGAATTTAGGGCACATAATACAAGGGATTTAAATTATGGCAAATTCAATAAAAGTTAAATTAACTGGAAAAAAACAAGAATACTTAGGTAAATTTTGCATTTCATTCTTCCACGAAAAGTACAAAAATTGGACGAAAATCTCCTGCATTTTTAATATTCACAGAAAACTATTTCATGGGCTGGTTTTTAGAATAGTAAACAAAAACAAATATGAATGGAGGGGAAGTTTTATTAAACTATTTTAAGTCACTTTGTATTTTTTGCTGGAATCGTTTCCCTGTTTACATAAATTTTTTAACAAATTTTAATTTTTCTAATCGACTGTTCTGAAATTTGTACAATACTGACCTGGGTTTTAATGATTCTGATGTTTGTCCTGATCGTTGTCCACTTGACGAAGCTTTAGCTAACTCATCTATTTCTGTTTAGAATCAATCTTACCTAAGTTAAGAATATTGAATAACTTATTGTACAGTTCATACCACTTTGATTACATATCGGGCAAGTAACGGATGTAGTTAGGAGGGGTTCAGTAACACAAACTTCACAACGACTGAATGTACCGGGAATGGCAAAAATTAAGAGCACAAATTGTATGAGGTGACTCATATTGTTTAAGCACGTGTAGGTGTTATGTTTAAATGCCATTTATTTACCTGCTTAACTTATATATACATAACGAATGCAGGTAATGAGTTGATTGCTATTAACCATATGTAAATGTTTGTGTATTTTAGAATTGATAAAAACGTACTACTCAATACCATCAAATATTTTGTTCTTGTAAACTCAAACAGTATGTTATTGTACTTTCTCTGCCAATACTCTTGATGCGAGGTCAAACTGAAAATTTGATGTTTTACAGATTAGAAATTTAATATCTTTTGTGTATAAACGAGATTCGTAATTTTACATATCTTTAAAAGATGGCATACCAATCCGGATACGTTATCAACCTCCGGGTGGGTTTGAACACCACATTCCTTTCCTTTACGTCTACCTAATTTTATAAAATTCTGTTATATTTGTTTTTCTGCAGTAAACACAGAAATTAATTAACATTTCAACATAATTAAAATTAGGTACAAAGATCCAATGTTTTTAAGGTTTTCCATATTATTTTATTAATGCAATGTAGGTATTGTATTCAGCTAAACAAAAGTGTATGCCTCATTTTTTATTCCTTTTGGTTGCATTTTTTTAAGTTTATGTGTATACTAGCAAGTGAGAGTAAACTAATTACTTTTAGTCGATATCTTGAATAAGCTGCTTTATTATTGCAATCAAGTTCAAATGAAGTAATGACAAAGTATCGATAATATTCTTTTTGTTGTAAAAATACACAAGTTGATTATTTAGTAGCAGTTAAACAGTATTCGAAGCTTTTAGAGTGTTTTACGTCTTACGAGACGGTGCGACCTTTTCTCCTATAGTTGTGTTGCTTATTGAAAATGGAAAAGACATAGAGGACCTACAGCTTAACGTTCCGATTTGAACCACGGGAAGTGTAAACACGTCTGCTCCAGAGGAGATTTACTAGGCAGAATACTGCGAGGGTCCGCTCCGGGCCGCGTTTTATTTTTGAATATTTCTAATCTTACAGCAATTGAAGTGAAATTATTTTAGTTAGTTATTTAATTTTCGGTTCCGTTTGTTTGTTATAGTTAAGATTACGCAACTTAGGTCAGTTCTTGGCAGTCTAGAGTTTGAGATTCAGGATGTTTATAAACAGATTTTTGTATTCACATATCTTAACTCGGCTATTCTTTTGTAATTTATTTACGTAATTTTAGGAACTTGCACAATTTAGAATCTCTTGTAATTTATTGTATATTTGTACGTTCTTGTGAGTTAAGCTTGCCGACTTGAAAGATTTTGGAGCAGTTCTGATTAAATTTCCCAGAACTATTAAATTATTTGGGGTTAAATTTCAGGGTACGGTTTGGGGAATGTATTTTTCAAACAGTCATAAATTTGTTTTGGTCACGTACTTTCTTCGTATAAATAGGAACGAACTGTTGAAAGAAAAACAATTATTTTGTACTCGTTCATCGAAGCACATCATTTTCAAAATCACCCATCACGCATTTTGAAAATAGTCTCAACTGTTGCTCTGCAAGATTCTCCCCTAAAAATTAATCCACATCCTTTCCCCGCCTTCAGTAGAGTGCTCTGGCATGACCGGCGCCGTTGTAGGATATTCCCTGGACGTTGCTTCCTTTCCCCGCCTTCAGTAGAGTGCTTTGGCTTAACCGGCGCCCCTGTAGGATTTTTCCCCAACGTTACATCCTTTCCCCGCCTTCAATAGAGCGCTCTGGCTTGACTGTAGAATTTTCCTCCAGGTTACGTACCTTCCTGTTTCCTCCATGTCATGTTATGATGTGCTAAGGAAAATAGTAAGAGGGGGGGGGGTTTCTTAACACAGATAAGCTAATTTACAAGATATATTACCTGACTAGGCTTTCTGCAGTTTTCCTAGTCTGTACAAGTGAATACCGAGGGTAAAGAATGACAAGTCGTCCTGCAGCCGCAGTTTTGGCCTTGAAGGCTATTTTACTCAATAAATGTTTTAAACCTCTACAGCGTTCTATTTATCAAGTTCAGCAACTTAGATTTCGAACCGGTTACTACAATAAAAAGGAATAAGAAACACAACACAACGTGCATCCTACGGAGTTCCTCGGGAGGGTCCCGAGACGTTACAATACTTCGCTGGTGTGTCATCAATGGCCGTTAAAAATCCGATGCTCCGGTTGAGATTTTGAGGTTAATTCTGGATGCTTAGGACCCCTGAAATAAGGCTTTTAAAAAGTTGGACTGATATATGCCGTTCTCTCTTTCTCTGTCTGCCTTTCTTTCCTCCCTTATCGGCTCCTCTTTTCTTACCATCTCTTTTTCATCCCCACCACTTCTACTCTTCCTCTTTTACTTGCCACTCTTCTTTTCTGTTTACCTTTTTACCCTGTCTTCATATTTTCCACTATGTGCATCCATTTCCTACCTTCTTCTACCTCCTTCTATGACTCCTCTTTACATCTTCCTTTTTCCTTCCCAGTATCATCTCTCTGCTTTTCTGTAACCCCTTTCTTCTATGCTTTCTGTCACCACACCTCTAACCTCTCCCTTTTGTTTCTCATTCATTCATACTCCCGTTCCTCCCCCGGAACCGCTTTCGCATTACTTCATGGGGGTCTGGGCGTCCCTTACACACTAACCATTCATGCAGCACCCTAAACTTAACTAATTGAAATGCGGTCGCCCCAACTGAGATTCGAAACCACAGCTAAACGAGGGCAATTCAGTGTGACCTCGAGTGGCAACGCGTTGCTGCGCTAGACCGCCGAGGTCCCTTCTAACCTCTCCCTAGCCCCCTCTCACTAGTCCCCTGTCCCGCTACCCCCATTCTTTCTATATATCTCTCATCTTCTTCTCTCTTATAAACATTATATTTTTATCTGTAAGGTAAAAGGGGCAAACATTGACACATCTTTATTTTAACGATTATTTTGGGATACGTGTAATATCTACCAGCTTGCAATTTGTACATTAGGTGGAAGGAAGGTAATAGCAATTGATGAGGATATTAGTTTCAATTACATTTCGCATTTCAATAAATTGTGATGTTTTTTAAAAACTCCTGCAAGTGTCAATGTTACACCATGGTAGTACAACATTGACACCCCCCTCTAAAACCTGCTGTGCGTCAATGTTAGGATGATTTGGGGAATGATTGGCATCAGTACCAAAGCTAGTTTAAAAAAAAATTATTTTGAAACAATCCAAAGTTATGTAAGGTAAAATATTAACGTAAACTGTAATATATTATTACACCACTTGGGAACTCTTTCACATTACAATAATGCTTTCTTCTTTGGATTATTGGTTCTTGCAAAGTTTTTATAACAGTCTCTGGTAAGATTTCTTGTGCATCTTCTACGTTAGGATACGCAAAATGCTTATAACGTTTTCTTAAAAAGGTAACTTCTAACTTACGTTTGTTATCATTTGTATTTACAACTTCTCCAATGTAACAAACTATTGAATTTATTCAATAACTTATTGAATTAAGTTTTTATTGAAGTTTGTTTATTTCTATATATTATTAAACCGTTTTTTAGAGGTTACACACACAAAATACAACTTATTGTTTTTATTGACATAACCTTAACTTACTCAAGCACGCCTGTGTATTTCATAAGTACAACGTGAACTTATCTTCTGTGTATAACATCAGTACAACGTGAACTAAAACGACTAACAAAAAATATCTATGACAACGGAAAAACCTTAGATCTAGTAACTTCTTAATTTTAAGTTTTAACACTTGTTTTACACTTTAACACAAACATCATTATATCGAACTAGAATCCAAGAACAATTAACAATTTCAACTGAACCTTCTAATGTCTCATTTTCCTGGTGCCCATTGCTGTCACTTACTTCAAAGCTTTCATCAACATCATCCTTGCTTCCTAGCTCCATATTTACGTCGCTTTCTGAACTGGACGTTTCTGCGACAACATTTCGCTTCTTTTTCTTTTGTTTGGCAATATTCTTTTTAGCTTCTTTTTTTACTTTTTCTGCCTGTTGTTTGTCTAAAATTATTTACCAAAGGTTAACAATGACATGGTGACAATGTTTACCTAACTTCCGAATTTACCAAAAATAATTAAATCATAATTATTCTGCTGTATTATACTGTGAATCTTTTCTCTGAAGTATTAGTACAATTATACTTACTTTATTAAATAAAAAACTCGCTTAAATACCACACAGCGGCAAAGTTTTTATACACAAATTTTATTGCACACTAATCAACTGTTATTACAAATAGCCATTACGGACCCCAAATGATGATGTACGACTTCCAGCTTTTAAGACCAGACGGAGACACAGATGTTGTATTTGTAGAAAACGCAGATTTCGTTTAGGTTTTAAAGAACCCATTTTAAGAAACTTTTCCAAAAATGTGTCAATGTTAACCCAGTGTCAATGTTGGACCGTGTTACCTTACACATTTCATTCAACATTTCCGTCAAAAAAACGAAAACAGAAAAGGCTCAGTTTAAGTTCGATTTATGTTAAGCTTTAGTTTCGTCCAATATTCCCTTAAATAAATTGAGTAATCCATCTTTTAGGGGGTTTTTGGAAAAATACTATAAGCAAATTGTTTCTGATCAAACCACCCTTAGAAAAAGGTATACCGAGGACTGCTATGTAGCAACCATGAGCAATACTCAGAAAATTGTAAAACATTGGTATATATTTTTTGTTATTGACGAAACCACTGATGTTTGCAGTAGATATACAGCAAATTTAATGGTAGGTGTCCTAGAGGAAAACAGTTCCAACAAATCATTATTAATTGGCTGCAAACAAAGAAATACAATAAATAATGTAAGTTTGAAAATTTATTCAAGAAAGATTAACTAATCTATTTTTACTGGAAGCTATTCCATTTAACAAAGTAATTTTAATGCTTTCTGACATGGTAGAAAGCGGCTCAAAACTTACGCGTCTTTTTTCAAATTTAATCCATAATACATGTTTGGCACATGGAGTAAATCAAGTTGCGGAGAAAATTAGGAAACAGTTTCCCTTAGTTAAACGATTTCATAAATAATGTAAGAAAGGTATTCGTAAAAGCGCCTTTAAGAGTCCAGCTATACAGAGAAATATTACCTGGCATTCTTCTTCAAAAGATGTACTGACTAGATGGGGTACATGATTGGAAGCGGCTTTATTTTTTGCCGAGCATTATGAGGACTTATCCAATAATTCGTCAGCTGCAATTATAGAGTCAAATCAATTACTCATTAATTATCAGTTGAGCCAACAGTTAACTTACATTAAAAATCATTTTAGTGTATTTCCAAAATTATTTTTAGAATTGGAAAAACAAGAAATTTTGCTACTAGATTCTGTAAACTTAATAGAGAATTTTGAAAAAACTATAAACTGTTTAAAGATGGGCATTGCATTTCAAAAAAATTGAAGAATGTTTTAAATAAAAACGAGGGCCTTAAATTTTTGAAAAATGTTTCAAAAGTTTTGAAGGGTAATTTGAAGGTTTGGAACTAGCTCCGGATATTATATCAGCCCTATCCAATGCACCTATTACATCTGTTGGTCTAGGGAGAAGTTTCTCTGCTTATAAATTAGTTTTAAGTGACCGGACAAAATCATTTCTTGCAGACAACAGAGAAACATATTATTAGTTTCTATCAGACTGCTAGTAACTGTAATTATATTGTATTATATAAAATAAATTATATTAAAAGAATACTGTATCAATGTGTTATGTGCAATTAAATATCTTTATTTTAAATAAATGACAATGCTTCTTTATTCATCTGGTTGCAAATTACGCATCAAATTATTTTGCATATGTACGAAATCCCTTCATCTATTTTACCCTAATTTAATGCATATATATGCGCATGTTTTTCTTGCATATAATTCACAGCTTTAGTAATAATACTCACTAGAAATGAAAACGATATTTGTTATATTGGCAGATGAAAAACAAAGAGAATACCTGATCATACAGTAACCAAGAAAACTAGAGCTGTCCTGTGTACCTGAAAATATAAATTAACAAACAGCATTTAATTACTTGCAATGAAAACATTTAATTAATTGACGATTAACGTTATTTTCAGTGCTTTAATATCTTGTTAATCAAAAGATAAAAATAGGTTTTCAATTCTTTTAGCAATTAAACTAGGTAGAATCACTTTTTTCTTAGAGACTTTACTTCAGTCCACTCTGAATATTCTTCCATTGCAATATCTGTGGTTTCACAGATTGTATCGACTGTGAATTTGAACATTCGGCCTCTTAACGATATTTTATTAAAAATCAGCAGTACTGAAATAAGATCATTAAATCCACATAGAACATAATCAGTATTAATATTCAAATCATTAGCATACTCGTCTGTTTTGGTTCTGGCTGTGGTTTTGACAATCACAATTTACAAGTAGGTTTATTTGATAAAATGGCAGATGAAAAACTAAAAAAATATCATGCAGTTAGGAAGAGCTGCCGATTATAGCTGACAATACAGATTAACTAACAACATTGAATTATTTGTAATTAAGAATGTCACAAATGCACGATTTGTATTACTTTCAGTGCTGTATTATCTTATTAAATAAAAGATAAAAATAGATTTTCAATTCTTTTATTAATTAAACTAGGTAGAATCACTTTTTTCTTCGAGACTTTACTTCAGTCCACTCTGTGTCTTGTTCCATTGGAATATCTGTGGTTTCATCAGATTCTATTGATTGTGAACTTGAACATTCAGCCCCCTAAAATGATATTTTATTAATAATCAAGCTAGTTTGCAGTAAGTGCATAAATCCATGAACCATTAATATTCATAATATGCAATTATTTAGCTTACCTGGGTCTGTCTTGGTTCTGGCTGTGGTTTTGACAACCACAATTTACAAGTAGGTAAATTCTGATAATCCAATTCGCACTGTGCTACATTACCTTCTTTCAATAGTTGGGAAAATCTATACAACAAACTAGCAATTTCTGCAAACAAACTCCTTCACTAATAAAATTGAGTAAATTTTAATAAACAATTACCGACTGGTGAATTATCCTCACAAATTGTATCAAATTCCTCGTCCATTATGTCGTCCAACGCTTCTTGGATGTTACTTATCTGCACATTTGGTTCGTATAAACAATACTTTGTCATGTAATCCACACATTCTATCGCTGTCTAGAAATGAAATTTGATTACAAATTGGTTGAAATAGCACAGGTTCTTCTTACCTGTCGACTATTTGGGCCCCCCATGCTATGTTCGACTGCAAGTTGTAAGCCTGTCCAATTATTGAAAATGTGTTCAACAATAGCACGAAATTTTTCTTCCATGCTGTACTGCTTTATTCTACCACTATCTTATACCAGTTTGCAGAGTTATTCAAGCTAATGTTAAAAAGTACAAACACATGGACATAACCTACAACTGCTTCTTTTAGAATAGTCTTCATAGCTACCAATGGCAAACATTAGAATTGCAAATTCCCTAAATGTATAATAAAGAAAAGGTTCTTTGAAGCCGTGTCTAGAGGCCCGCTGAACGTCAACTGACTATGACCTGCTAAAATAATGACGCCATATATCAAAGTCATCCTCACGGGAGTGTATTACCGGCCTATTATACCTATACGTTATATAATATGTTTATACGTACAGGGAATTTTTCTTTTTAGTATACATAGCCTATGTATACTTTTAAAAGAAACGCGTCAATTTCGCCTATTGTGTATGCAACTAACTATACCGACAACTAAAAATCACAAATAAACGTCACTATAGTTGTGAATTATTTGAGTATGAAGGTTATGTTGATGCAGTGTTTATAGTAAATAAGTATTTCACCTTGTAGGTATATAGGACGCAGATGATGATTTATTTATTAAATATAAAAATCGACAGAATGTTTCCGTAAGGTCCGTGCACATTATATTTCTTTTGTACAAAACACATACATAAGCGGCAGAATGGTGTAATGGTCAGCATACCTGCCTTCCAAGCAGTTGATCCGAGTTCAATTCCCGGCGATGGCAACGTAGCATAAAATATTTCATTTCATTTCTTCGGTTAAAACGTGATTATTTCAGTTTTTATTTTATGGGAATTTATTACGCATCCCTCTGATTTAAATTTTCTAACAATTGTTTAACACTAAATAAAGATTAATTTTATTTTTTAGCATTGAATTAATTTGATTGATGTGGTCACAGCATGCTTGAGTTGTCTGTATAAAATAAGAACTAAAAGTAATCACGTTTTAACCGAAGAAATGAAATGAAATATTTTATGCTACGTTGAATAATAATAATTAAAAAAAGTTTGCCATCGCCGGGAATTGAACGCGGATCAACTGCTTGGAAGGCAGGTATGCTGATCATTACACCATTCTGCCGCTTATGTATGTGTTTTGTACAAAAGAAATATAATGTGCATGTACCTCAAGGAAACATCCTGTCGATTTTTATATTTAATAAATAAATCATCATCTGCGTCCTATATACCTACAAGGTGAAATACTAATTTAATATAAACACTGCATCAACATAACCTTCATACTCAAATAATTCACAACTATAGTGACGTTTACTTGTGATTTTTAGTTGTCGGTATAGTTGGTTGCATACACAATAGGCGAAATTGACGCGTTCTTTTTAAAAGTATACATAGGCTATGTATACTAAAAAGAAAAATTCCCTGTATGTAATGATATCTTCTCCTTGCATTTGCTCTAGTATTTCAAAATTCATTCTTCAACGAGTGTAGAATGACAGCTATTATTCACGAGGATGAAAATTCTGTCACGAGCCGAAGGCGAGTAACAGAATCATCCGAGTGAATAATAGCTGTCATTCTACACGAGTAGGAGACTATACTTTCTCTACGACTATTTCATAGGAAGTTACAATTTTTGGTCTGAATCAGTATTATAAAAATTTTGCTTTAGATGAACGTATATCGGTTCACTAGCCACAACGATTTTATGCCGTGTGTACTATTTCTGCGATTTCCTCGGCAGTAAATTACACGTCGTTTTCGCGGTTTCCGTTATTTCTGGTGGCAAACACATCTCAGCGTTTTCTCTGTCTGAATTATTCATACCTAGTTCTTACTGTTTTTACGAATACGAAAATTTAAAACTGTTTTTGACAGTTACTTCAAAAACAAGTGGGATTCTGATTCATTATCCCACCATTTTTTACAGAATCCAACGGCAATGGAGAATATCTATCATTCTTCAACTAAAAAGGTATATGTAACGAATATATTATATTATAGTCGTAGAGAAACAATCATTAACCCATTAAGGACCCTGGGGTCGTTAACGACCCACTTCAGATTTTTATTGTCAAACCTAACTTCTTTTGCATAAACAAAAGATCAAAACTTATTTCCATATTAGCATTGTTTACCTTTTGCATGCCGGGCGCTTGTTTCGGGGTTTTTGTGATTTTCTGGCTTCAGAGAAATTTTTGAAAATAGTAGTTTTTTCTTGTGCGTGCAATGACTTCATATCGGAACTGGTAAGTACCTTTTTTAGTATTTCATTGCTTATTTTGGTAAATTAGCACAATTATAAAAGATGTCTCACAAGTAAGGTTATAAGAAATCAAACTTCGATTGCGTGGTTGCCAAACTGCATGCTCTTTTTTTTTAGTGGGTCGTTAACGACCCCTTGGGCCTCAGAAGTTCTTGAATATTTTTATTGGTTATTTTTTTAGGAAGCGCCCACTCACAGCTGCTGAGCTTTTAGAGCAGATAGAGAATTTAGAGGCAGATGATGTGATTCCAGACGGAATTGTGATATTACCACCTAATGATGGTGATGAGCGTGCCGAAGATTCAGGAGACGAAGACTGTAGGGATCCGGACCGTCTTTGTGCAGCACAACTAAATGCTGAAGCAGAGTTCTTTTATGACAAATCCGACCCCCCAGAAGAAAGCGAAGAAGCCGCAGAAGTAATTCAGGAGACAATTCAACCCTCTACTTCTAAAAACTTACCTGCGAATCATAATATTGGAAACTTCATTTCTTCACAAACATTGCCAAAAATTGCAGATTTCAAATGGCAAGCACCAGGTGATTTCCAGAAAAATGAAACCAATACTGATTTTAAATTTTGTCAGCCCCTAACTGTTTCCAGGGAGAGTGATCCTTTAGATTTTTTTGAACTATTTTTGACCCCAGAAATTATTGAAAATTTAGTAAGATTCTCATGCTTGTATGCTGCGAAAAGAAATAAAGCAGGATTTCAGTTGGATGTTGGCGATATGTACACCTACATAGGAATTCTCCTTTTGAGTGGATATGCTCCATTACCACGAAGAAAAATGTATTGGGAAACAAACGAAGATGTTCATAATCCTCTGGTGGCCAAGTCTATGCGCAGAAATCGTTTTTTTGAAATATCTTCTAATTTACATGCAGCAGATAACGATAATTTGCCTCAAAACGATAAGTTTGCCAAAGTAAGGTATCTTATTGATGCACTAAATAATAACTTTTTGCGATATGCACCTGTTGAAAGCAACATATCCATTGATGAATCCATGATTCCTTACTATGGAAGGCACGGATGTAAACAATACATAAGAGGTAAACCTATCCGTTTTGGATATAAGGCATGGGTTGCAGCATTAAAGTACGGATACTGTGTACAGTTTCAAGTGTATTAAGGCAAAGATAAGAACATGGATATCGCCAAAGGTATGGGACTGGGAGAATCAGTAGTATTTCATTTTGCAGAAATACTGAAAAAACATTACGGTGATCAAAAATTCTCCCTTTATTTTGACAATTTTTTCACTTCTGCAAAACTTATCACATTGTTGGGTCAAAAAGGTATAGGAGCAACAGGTACCACTAGAGAAAACAGAACTGGCAAATGCAAACTGATAGAAACTGCAACAATGAAGAAGCTTGATAGAGGCTCCATGTGTTCTGCACTTGATAACCATAATAATGTGGTTGGTGTTCGCTGGAAGGATAACAATATTGTCACACTTATGTCTAATGAGTATGGGTTAGAACCAGTGGCCAAATGTAAAAGATATTCGGCAAAAGAAAGATCTAAAGTCAACATATCACAGCCTTACGTTGTAAATAGGTATAATACTTTCATGGGGGGAGTGGATCAGCTGGATAATCACGTCTCAAATTACCGAATTGCATTTAGAGGCAAAAAGTGGTACATTCCGCTAATTTTTTGGATGTTCGATGTATGTGTCACAAATGCATGGCTTTTAGCGCGTGAGTATGGATACAGTGAAGACAATCTTACTTTCCGTCGTACAGTTACACAAGCACTCTTACTGAAATACGGAAAACGAAGCACATGTCCAGGACCGAAGAGGGCAAGCATTCAGTACCCAAAAATTGCAAGCGGACGACACATAATCTTAACTGGACAAAGAAGACTCCGATGTGTGGTATGCAAAAATAAGACCAACAAGTCTTGTGATGCTTGTGAAGTTCCGCTACATGATAAATGCTTTCAAACGTATCATAGTTAATTTCAAATAATATAAAGTTAATAAACCACCTTATATCTCAAGTGTACATTTATTGCACTCCTAAGTCCCAAGGGGTCGTTAACGACCCACCTCAAAACTCAAAAACCAAAAAGATAGGATTTTTTAAAGTATTTTTCTGAGTCATTTCTAACGTTCCTTGAACTGAAAAAGTTATCAGAATAACCAATTTTGGAAAAAAATAGTTCTGGGCCTTAATGGGTTAACTCATTGTTCATACAAGTTCAAATTTCCCGCGTCACAGCAGGGTTTAGGGTAATTTTCCCGCCAAGTGGCGCTGCGAGCCGGAGCTTGAAATGGAAGATCCGGTGAATATCCACCAGGCAGCTCAACGTGATTGTTAATAATTGTTTTATGTGTGTGCTTATGTGCTACGTTGTTATTTTAAATCTCCAGTCAATGCTAATTTAGAGGGCCCTCGAGATAGAAAACAGAACCCCGAAAAGGACAACTTGCCGACAACCACAGGCGCAAAAAGGTAGGAGAATTCACTAATATCTTGCTGTGACTAATTACAGAAAAACCAGTAAATTTCATTTCAAACATTTTCATTATCTGTTGGGGTAATGAACGACGAACGAACATACAGTCCACTAAATAACGAAAGTAATTAGTTGCCCTAACAGTAGTCTAAGGATAAGAATCTTGGAAAAGAAGGTAACAAGATGTAGTGGTGGAGTTGGAGTTCATGTTTTGGGAAGTAATTTAGGTCTGGAGATGCCGAGATTTGATCCGGATGTCGAGAAGCATCCAAAAAGCTTTATTGAAAGTATTGGAGAAGTACCTGGAGGGTTTACAGGTCCAAACAGGGGGTGCAGTGGATGAATATATGATTCAGACTGTGATTAGAAATACATTAAGAGGTAAGGCAATGGTATGGTTGTTACGGTCCAAAAAAGTTTCACGTTGCGGCGCCAAATTTGTTACAGGCCCATTCTCGCTACGAGAATTATGGGGCAGAGAAAATCGCACGTTGGCGTGCTAAGAAATTTTAGGTACGGCCAAACGCGCTTTTCTTGGACCCGCAAACAAAAAAAGGATGATAAAGGCCAGCGGCTTGCTCAGAGGAGTAGGGGGAGGTTTGCTGAAATTGCTTATAGGGAAAATGCTTAAAGTTGTGTACAGGGTAAGTCAAAATAAGTGGGCGCCACCTTTCAAGTCCAGCTGATAGGGAGGCCCTCGTGAAAGGTCGACAGCCAGCAGCTACGGGAATCGGGCTCACCTTTATGGTGCCTTTACCTGTATCTTAAAGCTTGCAAAATCCTTACACAACAAGTACAAAAGACACAATAAGACACAGTAAACTTTAAAACACATATAATGATATGAATATTGGTTAAAATATGACAAGTTTAACACCAAAAATCCGAATTACAGAATCTTAATTCTTGAGCACTCAGAGAATAAAACTTGCCGTCGTTGACACACAATATTTATGTTAAAATGACTCTGTGTGGTCAAAGGCATAAAGTTTACAGGAAAATACAATGTGTAACACAAAATTTCTCTCGTACTTTACACTTCGAACAAATACAGTCCGCAACTGAAGGTCGCTTCCTGTTTCTAGATACTAAAAGTTTCAATAATGAATTTTGCAAGTTGCACGTAAAATTTAGCTTCAGAAAAACACCAAACTGGAAGTTTTTCTTTACCTTGAATTTTGTAGGCACAAACAGATGCAGGGTCGAAACAAATCGAAGAGAAGGAAGACCACGTTCTTCAGAGCAGAGTTGGTACGGGAAACGGGACTCCTGGATGGTACAAACGCCGCAGAGCAACGGGAGCTGGGTTGTGAAGTTGATCCGCCGAAAGGCGATTTGTCAATTCTCCAAAAAATTGCCTTTTCCTGGGGTTGAATCAAGTTATTCCCATTCGGCAGTAGCCGACAGTCTGTTAGATACCCCTTGGTACAACAGCGAAACGGAACACACATTAATGATACCCCTCACAAAAAAACCCGAGCCGCCTCTGCAGCACTTAACGTCATTACGGCCCCCGGAGACCGGAGTTCCCAAGGATCGAAAATGAACTAACTCAAAATGCAATGGGGCCTGCACTTCTCCCCTTAAAATTGCGCCACATTACGAAATCTTACGCAAGAAGTTCTAGAAGGAATTTGTTTACCACACGAGTTCCAGAAAGCGTTCAAGGTCTAGCGCAGAAGAAAACAGGAGCTTGCAGATTTCACACAAAGAAACTATTAACATCTCAAGCTTCGAAAGGCAAAACAAAATACCGAAACGGTAACCCAAAACAAGAATTCAATTTAAATAACGTTAACTAAATTTTCACGTCAAAACAAAATAGCGAAAATAGTAACCCAAAATAAGACTTTAATTAAAACAGCGATATTCATTCTAACGAAGCGGCAAATGAATTACGGAATTAATAAAGTGTAGCGGCAAATTTGTAAAATCACATAACATGGTATCACACAGTAAGTAATGAATGTATTCATTTTATGCAATTACATACATACATGACGTGGAAATATTCATCATTAACAAAATTAACAAGAGTTGTAGTGTGCTGTTTAATCTCACTCAGTTTTTGGACGAAGGCTTCGTAATACGTGTTGGGGGCAGATTGAAAAATTACATTGCAAAACATCAAATAGTTTTACCCGCGGATTACCCATTTACAACATTAATTATTCGACATGAGCATCAAAAAACCTTGCATGGTGGTGTCCATGTAAAATTAAATGCCGTACGCACCAAATTTTGGCCATTATCGTGTTTGAACGCGGTCAAAAGGTTAATTAGATCATGTGTAAAATGCTTCCGTGCTAAGCCTATTTGTAAAAAAAACCTTCAACAGTTAGTTTATGATTTACTGTGAAGTTCTTTTTTTTGAAGTGTTTCTTTTAAAAACACTTTAGTTGAGTTAATCAGCTCCTAGCCCAGACTGGGGTCAAGGAATTAAGACGTTGTGGTCATGTCACTGATAACTGAAGGGTTCTATGCCGAGGGCAGCCTCACCCCCAGAGATTTTAGGCTTTGGTCATAGAACGTGTTTGAGTAAGAACGATTTTGGTTCTTGACTGTCTTTATTAAAATGATTCTTGGTTTATATACAATAATTAAAGCTAAATACAGCATTATACTATCCTATTTCAAAGTGCAATTTACTCAACTGCTGACGCTGAGTTGCATTTCCATTAAATTACTATGTTATGTTGTGTAACCTGAGCTATGCAATGATAATTATTACGCTGAAATGTAAAACCTACAATTTCATAATCAGCTCACTAGATCATTACAAAATACAACTAAAATAATTAAAAAATTCATGTTTAATTTGAGATTAAACACTATTTCAGTACATCAAACGATGGAAACCTACCATCTACAAGAATTCAATCAGCAAGACCATTCTTAAACTGCGGAATCGATTAATGTGGTCCGTTTTACCTTAAAGAATCTAAAAGAAGAACGTCCAAAATTCGTAAATCATATATTTTTTAAGTTTATTTATTAACAGCAGTCAGAATTTACATTTTATAAGCTATTTAGCTGGTTGTGAGACTGGTTAAAGTCTCTCTATGTCTGGATGAGGCTTCTCCATTGAAGAGACCTCTTCTACACCCCTCATATCAGGTTTACTGGTCATCTTCTTTTCAGTCTTCTGTGGTTTTTCTCTTGTACTAGTGGCCGTAATACGATATTGGTGTGTGTTTCTAGTTTCTGATTATGTTTTTGGCTTCTCTTTTGGATTGTCTCTTAGACTGTTGGGATACAAAGATCTTGATGTATCATCTGGTTTGTTACATACCATGGAGCGTTAGTTAATGCTCTTGCTAGCGCAACCCCACAGCTCGAAACCATAAGACCAGATTGGGATAATGACTGCTTTGTAAATTAGAATTTTGTTCTCTAATGACATTCGTGAGTTTCTGCCGATCAGCCAATACAGTTTTAGTTGTTTAAACCACACTAATACAAATTAATGTTTTCTAACGGTTTATTAAACGGAATAAATAACAAGTGAACAAACTTAACGAAAATACATAATAATAACTATAAACGTTGCCAGCACGTGTAGCTACGCCGGAAGATAATCCCCTTGGACCGTTGTTGGAATTCTTATGTACACAAGTCCACTATCGTGGCGCGGGGGCAGTTTCTTTTCTCACGCTTTTTCCCAGATCTTGGAACTACCGGCCACAGCCCCGAGGCGCCGGCTAGGTGCCGACATCCCTCCAGGAATTATATTGTTCCGTATCCGGTGTTAAAGTTTTGCCGACGATCTGGGAAAGTTTAACGCGCGTTTTCTTCCAACATTGGATTATCGCAAGGCTCATTTTCGGGAATAAGCTCTTGAATTAATTGTGTTGGCGCATCCTGAGCCACGTCACTTTCATTAGGCGGAAACGGAAAGAAAGAAAACAAACTACCTTGTCTCACATCTTTTGCAGCCGATTGCAGCTTGAACTTTGAATTTTCCGGTTTTTTTTGGGCACCGGATTTATGTTTATATTTGGCTTTTTCCATTTTAATTTTAATAAAAAAGCAATAATTATTGTTATTAATAGCACTATAATTACTACAACACTAAGCTGACACCTTAACAATGCTTTTAAAATAATATGATGCGGTTCGCGATATGGGGTGCACATGAATATATTCTCACGAATAAGACCACAAGAAACTGTCTTCGAACCACTTCAACTGAAAAACACCAAAGCCAAATTGTAAGGCAGACAAAACATGGAAGCTTTAATCTCGCCATTATTTAAAATAAACAGTTGTGTATGCGATATACGATTGATTACACGACTTATTAGACACTTTCCGAGAAAGGGGTCCACTCATCGAAACTAACAATAATTCGATCCTTATCAGCCAGGCCGAACGGCTGGGCCCGTATTGTGTAAACAGTAAACATAAACATATTTAAGTGGCTACTTGAAACTTGATATTTTTATATGGTATAGCGTAATATCTTTCAGCGCCAAGATTAAAGAAATTTTCTTCTATTCATGTCTAGCTAATATTGTAAAAGTAAAAAATATATAATTTGTTGGGTTTGAGTGGCCGGGGGGCCGGGACGCTTCAGCGTCCCTGTCCAGTCCGCGCCTGATCCTGTTTAACCCCTGGCCACTTTGTAATAGCAGACTTACTAACCAGCCGATTGGAACCTGCTATTGCGAGCGTGCCTACAAATCGCTTATCGCAATATCAGCGAATAGAGCAATTACGTCAGCATTTCTGGACGAGATGGTCAAAGGAATATTTACATCCGCTACAAGAAAAAACAAAGTGGAAAATCGGAAGGGGCAGCAGATCACCGGGCGCATACAAGATACAATTCCAGGAGAGTACGGCG
>JABXWE010017986.1:0-14518 GCA_014611495.1 Limonius californicus | reverse complement strand
ACGGCACGTGCAAAATGAGGTGGTGCACCTTCGTGCATGAAAAACATGTTTTGACGCAAATTAAGGGGCAAGTCTTCTAATAACTCTGGCAAAGTTTCTTGGAGAAAAAGAAGGTAACTAGCGCCATCCAGACGATCGGGTAATCGGAACGGTCCAACCAAAAAATTGTCGATAATTCCGACCCAGACATTAATTTTAAATTCTCGTTGATAATGTCTAGCTTTAACAGCATGTGGATTTTCATCTGTATAAATATGTTCATTGTGTAGGTTTGTGATGCGACGACGCGTAAAACAAGACTCATCGGTAAACAAGATATTAGTGTGGAATCCATCGTCGACTACTCTGCGCTCCCGAATAATTTCTACAAAATTTAAACGTGATTCGTGGTCAAGTGGCAATAATTCTTGAATTGGCTGGATGTGAAAAGGACGAATTAATTGATCGGCAAGGATCCGACTTACAGTGCTTTTTGGAATCCCAGTTTCACGTTGCAATATTCTGGTACTGATCTCAGGATAGTTATCAATCTTTTGAAGAACTGCTTCTTCCACAATGGGTATTCGGGCTTGTCGAGGTCTTCAAGTGTTAAATCTGGCTGGCTGCAAACTTCCTGTTTCTCGAAGACGACATTCGACACGAGCAAAAGTTTTGTGATTTGGAATTCTTCGGTTTGAATATCTCTCTTGATACACGCGGACACTCTCGCGGCAGTTACCTTGACAGTATCCAAGAACTAATAACATGTCGGTCTGCTCATTGAAAGGGAAATCCATATTTGATAGCGGCAAAAATAACAGCAGCAACAACAACAACAATTAAAGCAGCAACGATGGTTACAATAACAAAACAGAATACAAAAGCAACAAACAGTGAACAATTATTAAAAAGTTTACTGTCAACAATCAACTGAGATGATTATGAATTTGTTTCCTATCAAAATTATCACCTTTGTTTTATTTTTGTGTCTACGGCCAACTAAATTTTGTAATACAATTAAACCTGCAATATTATCGGTTATCAGTGTTTGAGGAAACATTTTTTTTTCTTCGAAACTATACGAATTACGGAGTTTTTACAAGAGTCAAAAAATGAAGCTAATGAATAAGTCTTCACCTTAAAAAAAACATAGAATCGTATCATCATCCTTAAAAAAATTCTGAACAAATTTATCTGGGGGTGGGGGTGGTTTTAACCCTTCCCCAATTTTCTTTGGGTTTCTTTCGTTACTGATAGTAGTGACTTCCTTTGACGTGCCCAGGTACCAAATTTCATTGAAATTGGTTCACACGTTTCTGAACAGCATACAAAAATGTGATTTTTTAAGTAAACTTTGAACTCCTCTCACGGGCAAACGGTACATTTTGGTATATGACAAAGTTGGGTCCAATCGACTTCTTTTGACCTCTAGAATAAGTGGTAGCTCTATGTCCCAGGAGTTTTGGAACACCCTGTATATATTATAATAGAAATAATTTTTCTAAACTTTACATTCTTAAGTTTTAATGCATTGGAATTTACAGTTTATAACCTAACTTTATTTACTTGTTCACGAATAGCGCAAAGTTAGCTACACGAAACACTACACAACCAGGGAGATATAACATACGTTTTCACGCCCACGACCTGCTATAATGTTTTTTAGATCGCTCTTTATAAGTAAGTTTTATTGTGCGATGTTGTAATAGATAATGAACTTAATGCTGTTAATTGTATTAAGAAAAATTAAATATGATTTTCACATTTTCCCATGTCGCGTTAAAGCCACCAGTTCCTGGTTTTCTGAGTTACACTATCTGTAAAGGAAATGCAACCTGTAAATATTGGCAGATATACCGGGTTGTTCACTGGTGCGTCAAAGTCTAATATTGGCATTATTAAAATGATTTGGAAGTTCTTATTTTTTAAGGCGATGTAGTGTCAAAATGCGCACATTATAAAAATGTCTTTAAACATACAGGGTACCTCGCTACAGCGGAGCATCTTCAAGGTATTATTTTTCAAAATAGAAGACCCTGCATTTTTTTACTTTTTTAATTCAGCGTAAAATTAGCTTACCACCGATCTCCTGGTTCCTGATTTTAGATGAAGCATTTATCTAAAAAATATGAATATTTTGGTCGGACGCAAATAAGGTATGCGTACAAAAACGTTAACTTCCCAATATTAACAAAGAGAAATTAAAAAAGTGTAGATTAATCAAAAATAATCTATAGTATCATTTAGACAGGATGTTTGGGCGAAATCAAAGGCTTTTGTTTTTGATAATATACGTATCATACATCATGATACGAAAACAAGAGTTGTGTATTTTTAAATTACTTTTGATTACAGAAGGTGCTGTGCCAGATTACTCTTGTTTTTATTTAATTGAACGACCTGTACGTATTATTGGTTTTTAATTCCCTGTCAATAGAAATTTAAAATTATGTCAGGTGATAAAAATCTAGATCTAATGGTATTCGCATTGCTCAACTGTTTCTGTAAACATTGAAGAAATTGATTTTAATTTATTGAAAATTTTTGTTGATGTTTACTCTTCACCATTACACCATCACATGAGTCGTATCCAAACGTTGTATACGGGCTGAACGTTATATATGAAGTGCAACACTCTGTATATCAATAAACTTTAGAAAATCCCTTACCACCACGATATTTAGAACACCTAAATACATATTTCAGCAACTAAGCTGCTATCTTCCTTTGGAACTTGAACTAACTAAAGTTATTGTTATTTTAGTCTGAAGATGAACCCTAGTGGGTTCTAAAACGTTAACCTTTAACTACATTACCTCTAACATTATATTTATTTTGTGGGATTGACTGTGGTTTTATTCAACGATTTTTTTACCTTATCCCATTTTGAGACCTATGGGTTTCAACGAGTTTATTTATAACTAAAGTTACTTGGCTAAGAAAAACCTCTGGAGGTAAGTTCTACACCCAGCCAACAATTGAAGAACAAAGGTTTTCCTCAGCCAAGTTACTTTAGTTAGTTCAAGTTCCTACTGAAGATAGCGGCTTAGTTGCCGAAATACTTATTTAGGTGTTCCAAATATCGTGGTGGTAAGGGGTTTTCCAGAGTTTCTATACTTAAACTACCATCCCAGTCAATCCTATAACCCCGTATATCACTTTGGAATTCGAAAGTTTCTTAAAGTAGCTTCCATGTGATGTACAGATTTGCTTATCTGCATTTTCTATTCCTAACGTATGAAAATGATTCAAGCAGAACCAGTGTCGGCTCGCGGGTAAAAAATAGGTGAAGTGCTATTATAATAACCCTAATAATAACAAATAAAAAAAATATAATTCAACTTACCTAGTTTTTGTAGGCAAAATCTATCTTTCTGTCCTTTAATGCAGCAAAATTATTTATTATGTCTTCGTAAAATGGTTGATTTTTTATTAATTTCAATAAGAGTTGTATTTGAATTGAAATATTTGCCAAAAAAGAAAGCCTATCTTGAGTTACTGCATTTCTTAAGTACATTTTTTTTCGTTCAAGGCAAGAAAAACTTCTTTCCACTGATACGCTTGTCGACGGAATAGTTAATATGAGGCAAAACAATTTGTAGGCTTCGGTAAATATTTTCTCATTGCGATTTTCTAGTAACTCTTGAGTCTGTAGATTGCGGTAACTTTCATCGGCATAAAGAAGATTTAATTAGTTTTTAAGACGCTATCTTTTTGTAAATATTTTGCCATAAATTTGACCTAAACTTTCAAATGCTTTAGACGGAAAACATGAATCATATTGTTCGAATTTCCGATTTCGTAGTATCAGCCAAAGACATGAATTGTAACTTATCGTAGTCTTGAAACTTTACTTCCATTTCTATTACAATGTGATCCAGTACTTCGTAACACAAAATTCTATATTTTCTTCTAATGTCATTGTTTGTAAGGCTAGCGTATTGCGGCTTAGGGCGCTTAGAAATATCGATTGGTGTTATTTATATTTCCTTAGTCCTTTCGAAGAGTGTATCAAAGAAATCGTCATTCCTTTTCCTCTTGAATAGTTCAATAGTTTTATTTATTTTTGTAACACAAAAATTAATATCCAATGTTTTCTTTTGGAGAATATCAAATAATACCTATGTCAGTGAGAGAGAAAATGTCATTTAATACTACAGCTAAAAATGTGAATTCAAAATGTTGAAATCGTTTAAAAACCGACGGTCAAACCCGAACATGCAGTTCAGCGGCTGATTGCCACTGAACTCTTTACTTGCGCGATTCTCCGTTAACCAAATGCAGATATTGACGTAGGCGTTACCATGGCAACGGAGATATAAGTGCAGAGTTAAAATACGTTTGAGGTTGACTCTTCACTACAATGGCACGACTGTTGTAGGTAAGATTTTTATGGTCACTGTGTTCACGCTCGCCGGACTGCATTTAAAATTTAAATTTTAGGTGGATACAAGGGGACCCGAAAAAATGTAATGCGTTTGTTTTCACTAAGCTTATTGTATCTACGAGTATGTATGCCATAAATAAACAACTCCTAATAGGTGTAATGCGAGAAATACTTTGTTATGTAATTTTAATAAATATTCGCAATTATTGAATGAAAATTTTAGGTGAAGAGGCACTTCACCTACTTTGCTTGGCGAGCCGCCACTGAACAGAACAATTCTGGAGTACGGAAATGTACTATATACTGTCATTTTTTGGCATAGGGTATGTAAAACATCACAGTTTCCGCAAAATTAAATATGGTTAAGCTTAGCACACTGAATTTATTTATTGCTTGTTACATTGTTAAGATTAACAGCTATTCATCGACAGGTCTGGTTAGTGTAACAATATGTTGGATGTCGTCTTTCCTTCCTCGCAAACCATAAATGAAGTTGGATAATGTGGGCACATTGGAGTAATTGTCTTTTTTAGTTTGATAGCCAAAATGCTTCGCTTGTCGAGTTTGTGTCTTCACAGCATTCCGTGCCTGTGTTTTCACAGTCTGTGTGGAATGAGTTCTACATCTTGATATGTTTGCCTGAAATTATAAATATAACTATTATTATTATTTCATTTTGTTCGCTTATGCTGTGCATTCGAAAAGTAAGTTAGAATAGGCTGTGATCTTATTGCCCCCGAGATCTCCTGATATTATTGTACCTAGCAGATTTTTTCTTTGGGTATATTTAAAGAACAGAGTGTTCAAGAGTAAGGTTAGAGGAGCTAAGAAGATATATTCCGCAGGATATGCTTCAACGAGTTATGGCAGATTTTGTCCGTCGTTTAGAAGACTGTGTGGAGGAAGGAAGCTGGCATTTAACACACACTATATTTAATAAAGAGAACTCATATTATTACTTTTTAAGATGCCATTTATATTATTTCCGTATTTAAAGTAATTCATGTGTTATTGCATATTAAAAATGAAAAACACATTTTGGCTCTCATTGTATATGACTTTTTTACTCAGTTGCTAATGAAGAGCAATTTATTGATCCTCACCAGCACCAAACTCAAAATGCCATAGCCTGCTCTAGTTTACTTCGTTTATTTTTATTGCACGGTATTTATTTTACCTGTTTCTTAAACCTTTGGGTATTCATCAAAAACCCACTTTGTAGGAATAAAATTAAAATTCAGAACTGTGGTAGTAGTTAAACCAACGTTTAACACTGTTGTTCTTGTTCAAACTGTTAGGTAGATTATCAGCTCTCGAAAATAAACAAAACGAGTCTAAAGTCAAACTGTGTAAACATATTTTGAAGGTACATACGTATTCGTGAATGGCCAAGGAGTAAAATATGTATGTAAGTCCCGTAGTGGCTTGTATAAAATTTATGTTGATCACGAGGGTGGTTGGCACAAACATACAGGGTGAGTTTTATTAAACGATAACGCATTACTATTTGAAGCAATAAAAACTGTGTTTGGGCAGACTACAATAAGCAGTTGTTTCTATCAACAGGTTTAACGGAAATTATTCTAGGTCATTTGCTCGCCACCACTTGCTCGCTGCCGTTTGCTCGCTACCGACTGCTCGATTGCTGATTGCCCGCTACGAAAGATCGACAGTCAGCTTGCCCGCAGTACTAAGTATAACCGCACCAGTGCAGGAAAGCTATATTTTCTTAAACACCTTCGTTTGTAAAATAATTTATTTTATTTATTTATTCATATAATTTATAGATATAGGGAGAGTATTATTTTCTCTAATAGATTTTGTGTGTAGTGTTTATTAAAACTTTTGGAAACCTAAAATGCTGTTTCTGTATTCATAAAGCAATTTCAACGATATTTTGAGAAGGTAATAATTAAAAATATACACAACATAAAAATCGTCTGGTTAATTTTTTAGGAACAAAAAATACTGTACGAATTCAAATACAACAGCCAACTCGGCTTTGGCCGTCAACACTACTTAAAGGAATGTAAGACTGAGAATTACCAACATCATAATATACTAAATGTCTACAGATATTATTTTATTTTAAAAATAAATTGCTTGTCAAGCATCTGTACCGTGAGCAATTGCTGCAGCGGACAAATAGTTGTGAAGCATAGAAACCCGCGAGCAAACGGCAGGCGAGCAAAGGGCAGGCGAGCAAATGGTGGTGAGCGAACGGTGGCGAGCAAACGGTGGCGAACAAACGGTGGCGAGCAAACGGTGGCGAGCACACGTTGGCGAGCAAGTAGGAGAACACAAACAAAAATATTTTAAACAATTCTCCGACCACATTAAAATATATTATAAGTATTTTGTTAAATTACACGTTTAATTTTAGTTATCGAGTGGAATATTATTCTCATTAATGCCATTTTGAAGAATCCTTTACTCTAAGCGGTTTCATAAAACGTATAATAATATATTTAATGATTTTAATTTAGTCGGCTATGGACTATCAACGTAAAATCTAAAAAGAAATTTAAATAAATTTAATGGAAACCGCACGAGTGTTCAGGAATGCCCTAGAAAAATATTGGGGGAAAGCCTGCTGATACGATCTTCCCAGATGCTTGTAAATGAGATATTTCGTATTTAAAAAATAGTTTGAAACGAGGACATCGGTGAACAAATCGTTATGGTCTCTGCATAGCAAACGCCAAAATTTTAGTTAAAATTCCGAGCGTTTTTATAAAATACTTCTTATTGTATTGTAAAACTCGTCAATTTCTTAGATTCTACTAGTATTGAAAGTTGGCAGATTTGGTGTTAAGGAATCAAACAACAGCTAGATGCGAAAATAATAAAAATAACAACTAGATGTAAACCCAAATATCCAAGAAACATTAAGGTAGCTTCAATCATATACAGGCTGCTTCTGAAAATGACTGAAACAGCTGTAAATGTAAGTGAACTCGTTCATTTTTCTGTAGGTAATATTAATTTTGTTGCCATTACATAAACGGCAATGCGTTATAGCGTAAAAATGGCAAGGATGTTCAAGAATTTTCAAAAAATACACCATTTAAACAAATATTTATTGCAACATTCAAATATTGACACCATCCTGTATATGGGCTGCTTTGATGCTAAACACATAAGCATAAACCGCTTACCAGCATAATTGCTTGACGTTTCCAGTCCCAAATATTCCACGTGTAATTTGGATCAATTTTCGTTTGAATAGGATGTAAATCTGTTTGAACCCCAGACTCGTAGGTGACTGTGACCGTTGGAAGTTCAACAACTAATCTGCAGCATGATTTGTTAGTAAACGCTATATACACAGCGGTTCATATAATAAAAAGGAATTTAAAAATCCTAAACTAAGTAAAGAGATATTTAAAGCAGACAGTTAGTTACGTGTAGAAGAGTTGGCCTGTATTGCTAACGGTTTTAGATATTATGTTGAATTTCTCTATGAAAATGATAACATATCTAGAATTCCTGACAATGGTGACTTCTTAAGACGTATTCTTTGGAGCGATGAGTGTATGTTTATCAGAGATGGCGTGTTTAATATGCATAATACTCACTGCTGGGCTGAGGAAAATCCACACGAATTTCGTGAATATGGTCACCAAAGAAGGTTTTCCGATACTTTATGGCTGGGCATAATAAACCACAGGGTTGTTAGACCAATTTTACTACCAAATGGTTTTAACGCTGATGAATACCTCAATGTGTACCCAAATTATTGATGAGACTACATTGATCATACTACTTAATATGATCTATCGGTCGCATAGCCAAACGTTGCTGGTGCCAGTCAGACGCAGTGGCGTACCTAGAACATTTGCCGCCCGGGGCGGTCTCCAATTTGCCGCCCTTTCAGTAGTTCAAGTTAATCAAATGATGGTTTTTATTAATTAATAAACATAAATAAATAATTGCAATTGAGACAAACTATAGGTGGGGAACTTTTTTACCATTGGATGCCATATTTAAATTAGGCAGTAATAAAGGAGGCCGCATAAGTTGATATACCTATAAATGCAACTTTTATAACAATACAACATCCTTTTTTAAAGGCCACAAGAAACTTACGGAGGTCGCAGGTTCCCCACCTATGAGACAAAACATATACCTAATTTACAGAAAAAAATTACCATTAAATATTTTTTATCTTATATTTATAAATAAATATTTCATTTCATTTGGATAAACAAACAAATTGTACACATATGTGTAGGTAAACATATTTATATATTTACTCTTCTAACTTTCATAGCAGAAAAATCGTGTATAATGCTCTCAAAATTGATATTATTTGCAATTTCTGGTTCTATGGACAATATTGCAAGATTTTGTAGTCTTAAATCACTCATTGTGGAACGAAGATAATATTTTATCAACTTCAATTTGAAGAAGCTCCTTTCGCAACTAGCGACACTGATAGCAATGGTTAAAAAAATTCTTAGCAAAATTACAATGTTGGGTACAGAATTTTCCAATCTATACTGTTGAATAAATTTTAGTAGATCAAGAGGGCCTTCCCCCCCGTTTTTCCAACGTTTTGCCTTTTCTTGTAGCGCAGGTACAGACAAAAAAACCTGGATCCTTTTTCTTTCAATATGGAACTGTTCTTTATCAATGTCAATAAAGTCATTTATTTGACATTCAAATTCTTCATTTAGTACGTTACATGGTATTATACACGAATATTTTCTTTCAAGGACATGCAACTGATCAAAGCGTTCTCTTATTTCCTTTATAATTCTATCCATAGATAAAAACATTTCTCTTCATACTTCTTGTTCTAAGGATAGCCCCACGTGTCGTGAATTTTCCCCACTCATATTTTTTCTCCTTCTAACTCGACGTTCAGTCGATATCTCCAACTATTCACAAATTGTTTTGGCTGCTATAACAGCGTTTTGTATTAGCGCATCTCTTTGTTCCATGAAATGGGTTTGCAAAGAATTTAGTTTTATATGGCATTGATGAACATTTAACCCTTTTATTTGCAGGTATTTTTGCGCGTCATTAATTTCCAAAAGGACGGGTTCCCATAAATTGAGATAACATAGAAAAGAAAAAGATTGCTTTGAATTAAGTACATACCATTGATGTCTGTATCTGAGCAAAATTTTTTTTTCATATTTTCAACCCTACTTTGACTTGAAGATTAGGAAGAATATTCGAAATCATGTAGTAATTCATAATTCGTAGAAATCGAATAGTAAACTTATGAAGTGAATAAGTTAAACTAAATATAAAAAATGCCGCCCCAAAATATGTGCCGCTCGGTGCGGACCGCACCCACCGCCCCCCCCTAGGTACGCCACTGGTCAGACGGTTATCTAAGTTAAACAACACAGGCTTGGGTCACTACTTTAATGGGTGGCCCGTTTAATGGTACATCAGCGACCGGCCGTGCTTCGGGGACACGACTTTCGGTCCCGGGTACCACTACGCTGGTAGTCGAAAAGAGAAAAAACGGTATAACATTTTAGTATTAAGATTTTCAAATAAGAATTTTATGAAGAACATCGTCACGTGTAACTTTTTCATTAATTTGTTCACACTCTGTGTAAAATAATATTAGGGCTACAACTTGAGACGTCTTTTCACCTCGAAATTGTTCGTATTTGGAAAGGTCTTAGTGGAAGGAGATTAATTAATCCAGCATATTTTGTTTGAAGGTAATAACACAATTTGTAAAACCAAACTTCTATATCAATAATTTGCCTCTTAAGGACCATCACTGTAATCAGAAACAAGGAAGAAGTTTTATATTCATTTTTGAATGTGTGATTTTCAACAAGAAGGAATAGTTCCTTGTGGTCGTCGTTAATGAAACTAATTATTGACACAAAAAGAATATAGAATCATAAAATACAGAAAATAAAATATGTAATAAAATGTATAAAATCCACTGTATGAAATAAACTAGTTGCGCTTAAGGAAACATATCAGTATTGTTAAGTATACCCAACAATTAATTAAAACTAAATTATACAGGCGTCGGTAGCTGGGATAGGTTGGCTGCATCCCTTTCACGCAGCTGTCCTGGGTTCGAACCCGGACGCCGAGGTCGGTGGTTTTTTTCTGAGCGATAAAAAACGCTAAAACGGCCGTTCTTCTCGGATAGCAAGTAAAATCCTAGGCCCCGTGTCCAAGCGTTGTTAGGCACGTCAAAAGAACCCTCAAACAGGCTAAATTTCCAGGTGTGGTAGGATCGCTCCCTGGCGTCGGTCGGTGGTTAGCCATAGTAGCAGAAATAGGCCGACGTTAAATAAAAAACAAACAAACAAACAAAACTAAATTATAACAATGAATCTAAAAATGAATGACTTCATTAGGCCTATTTTGCAGAGCAAAGCCTTTCACATGCTGGGGATATAATAGAAATCGACAATCTTAGTTCTTTTTCATCTTTAACTGAGATCTTCATTTTGACAGCCACTGCAGAAAACCCATTTCACAAAGATACGTAAGACGTTATAAACGGCAAAAGTGCATGAAAAGCTCTTGAATTTAGTGCAAAAAATTCATTATCAACACCGGCCCAAAGTTCAGCAATTTAGATCCAAATTGTCTTTTGATTTTACCGCTTAACGTGAAGTTTATAAATTGTTCTTCTTCTTCAATTGAGAAACCTTTGAAATAGAATTTTAACGCAATCATTGCTGCTCTTAAGTCGATTACTATTTTACTATTCCCAAAGGTTAATTTATGGGAGGTCACTTTTTTCGAAAACTTCCGAAAGGGAACGCTTGACATGTATGCTTAGTTTGTTTATGCTGACCGAAAACAGTTCTTAGAATCCTTTGTCTACAGAATTGGCCCGAAAGCCGTGGAATATTTTGTACTAGAATTCTTGCAACATATTTCCTCATATGATGCAATATTCCAGGTACTGGATATTCGCGTTTCGTTTTTTCGCCAGTCGACTTTATATATCCGTTCAACCAGGTTGCTCGTTAAGATCTCAACGCCGACGACAAATACGACAAAAGTCAGCCTAAGCTTCTGAGGTTGAATGCACGTGGTTTTGACTCGGAGTTTATAACACCGCCTCTGCTAAATTAAGATACCGTATCGTTTTCTTGCCTGGGGCAGAATAATTCTCGACTTGTATCGGATTAAAAATATTAGCAGAATGTTAGCTTTTTTTTTAAAGACAATTCAGTGAAATTGTCCTCTCGACCTGCGTCGGAATACAACCATCAAACCCATAACTCCTTCCACTAAGCCGTTGCAAGTGATAATCCCGTACAGCGGCGGAGATTTTGTTCCTGAAGTTCCCGTTTCTTTTTTCGAAGAAGGTCTTGGCCCGTAACGTTGCCACCATCGTGATCCAGCCTTCAGGGGCGTGCCTGCGATTTGTATCTGTTCCGCAGGACCTAAGAACACCCCAAATTGAGTCTCGCTCTCCCCCTATTTGAAGAATACCGAGGTAAAAATTGTTATTGTATTATTGTGAAAACTTGTTCCGAGATTTATTTGACTGGTTTAAAGTGCTGAAGCTTTTTTTTTATGCCACGCAATACGACCTTCAGTTGCCTGTTGCTATTAGTTATTACTCGTAAAGTGTAAGTAATTTATGTAAACTCGAACGTCACTGACTGCGCAGATCTGCGTGGTTAGTAAAATAAATACCGCAAATCAGTGGCGGCGAGCTTTGTGTTTGAACGTTCTAACTTCCCTCTGTGTTCAACTACAATTATTACCGTTTCATTGTATTTTTTTGTATTATGTGTGTTGCCACTTTCCAGCAATAGAATTATATTTGTCTTAAAATTCACCACATCTTTTATTTGTGAGTGTTGGATTGTGCATGAACTTTCTAAGCTTGATATACAGGAGGAGGCACAATAAAGGTGAGATCGATTCCCGTAAGCTGCTGGTTTCTCGGCTTTCCACGAGAACCCGCAATCGGCTGTGATTTGGAAGGTGGCGCCCACTAATTTAGACTTACTCTGTACACAACTACGTTCGATTTCCTTTCCTTAAGTGTTTCTCGTGAACCATCCCTACTCCTCTGAGCTAAGCCGAAGGCATTTCCATCATTCCTGCTGCGGGTCGACGAAAAAGCTCATTTGGCTCGTAATACAATTTGTAAACGTTTTCCCCTCTATAACCATCTTCTCTCGCTCAGTAAGTAACGCCGAATTTTCGGTTCCGACTATATTTTTGTAATGCTCAGAAAACAGTCTTGATTTTAAGAATCTTATTTTTATATACTTGACGACGGTTATAACTTATGTTAACATAAAGTTTAGATCAGAAATCAATTCTTTTGCAGCAAGAGCTTCTCTACGAAACATACGTGTCCATGTACATTGCTGAGATTTTTCCTTCACAAAGGATCGTGTACTTTTAAACTTTCCAGACATAACTCTAGCACCCAACACAATGTTCCCATTGTATGTTTGCCTTGTATTTACAAGGTCAAATTTTTTAACAATTTAGATGCTGTGGCTGTTCTATCTATTGGTTTAGAAAATAATAACTCTTGAACTGCTGGTAATCCATCACAAAATAAAACGTAAGCAGTTAATGGCAATGCCTCTTCAAGCTTGATGGAGAATCATTAATCACAAAGCTTTAATAAAAGTTGTTCCTGCATGTCTGTACATACAACTCGCCGAGAAACAGTATCATGTGATAGAACTGTGCATTGTCGCTGTTTAGTAAAACTTTCCCCAAGCATAGTTTCCACAATATCAATCACAGCTGGCAGAATTAGGTCTCCTCTGATAGTGCGGGGCTTTCCGTATCTAGCTATTTTATATGCAACGTTGTAAATAGCTTGTAAAGATTTTTTATTTGTCGACAAAGCTTTTGTAATGCATGCTTGTTGCCCTTCAAAACATTTCAGTTTATCAGCAAAGACCTCTCGAGGTTTGTTAACATTCTCCTTATGAAGTGTTTGTTCTTCATCACTTACTTCAGTTTCTGTAAAACTGAAATTTAAATATTCTGTTGCAAACGTCTTTGATTTTGCTTTCGGGGTGATATTCTACGAACGTGAATTTCTTAACGTCGACGCTTCACAGTCGTAAGATGTCCCCTTACGTTCAAATAAAGAAGTATCCATTTTTTTACATAAGAAAAGTGTGTTTTTATACTGTGTATCACTAGTATGTGATGGTAGCACAGTTGGTAGAACACTCGCTTTTTGAGTAAAACTTCGATTCTGGCTTGGATTCGAAACCTAAGCATTACTATGCAGATTTATAAAAATCTTGCCTGCACCCTACTACACACCATTTCCCAATCGGGCTTGCAACCGTAGGATCGTAATGCTGAAAACATTCTCTGGAATATTTGTTTTTCGTATTCGACCCTAAGCTGTAGGTCCCCCGTGTTTCTACCTCAGCGCTGAAGAGAAAAACGTGGCAGAAAAGAGACCGATGTCCAAAAGTGGGACAAAAAGGCTGTCAATGAATCACTATTGTTACGAATAGGAGTAGAATAACGCCAACTATCGACTTCTCACTGTTCGTAGCTGTTGCAGTGTTACTGCCGTCTTGTAGTTTGATTTCTTATTTATACTCGCATTAACATTTCCAGAACAAATATAAGAAAAAACACTGTCGATTCCCACAGAAAATATTTAGTAACGAAGTTATACAAAAATACTGTTAACGGTTTTGGGTAGTCTACCTCCCAGCTTCAGACTAAAACATTGTTCAATAAAGTAAAAACTTAACATCAATTGGATAAAGAAAATAAACTAAGCATGTTGTAATTAACTTAACCAAACATCCATTCTAAACCAAACCGCAAATGCCGGTGGTCCAAAAAATAAAAATAAATACGTAGATCGTAGATCGATTTAAACAATAATTTAACATGTTTCCCTGACGATCTACATTTTTATTTTTATTTACTTTCCCATACCTTATAGGTATAGGGTAAGTATTGAATTCATGAAAATTTTCGAAATCGAGATTTTAACGGAAATATCCGTTTTGGGTCCCTAGGAACCCAAAAAAGTGGTTTTTAAAAAATGTCTGTCTGTGGGTGGGTACGTATGTGACGCTCCTACAGCCGAAAGTATTGCTCCGATTTTGATGCGCTTTGGAATGCAGGGGTGTATCGAAAATTCATCGAAAAAATAAGCTTTTCAAAAAAATCCGAAACCGGAAGCGGAAGTTA
>JABXWE010017984.1:0-15279 GCA_014611495.1 Limonius californicus | reverse complement strand
TATATATATATATATATATATTGTCACGCCTATTAAATTCACACAAACAAAAACCAAATGACACCAGAAATATTAGCGAAAAAGTCCAAACCCCTCTTCCTACTACGCCACTGCTCTGTAGATGAATACGCAAATGATCATGTTAGCAACCCGGAGAACTCAATCGAAGATGGACTGAGTCCCAATACAATAAATTAATAAGTGCCACCGACTTGTAAACTTACTAACACAATCCTAGATATAAAAAATTAGAAAAGTCGGATTCTCTGGTCCAGCATTCACCTACCTTTTCTTTTGTAGTAGTTCTCTCTTTAATCTGATAATTAAGATTATCGTCGTAAATGAAAAGACAAATTGCAAATAAGTTAAATTTAATACTCCACAAATAATCCCCCATGAATTGGTTTGAATATAACATAAATAACTTAGTGAAGTCAATTTTACGTAAATGGTAAACAATCACCCTGCTGAAAGCAAAACTCACACAAACCCTAGGTAATTATTGCGTAACGAAAGCACATAAATAATTGATAAACTTAATAAGCAAAACGCATACCGTACGAAGAGATATCCACGATTTGGCGAGCGATAAAATAAACAATATCATTAATTAAAACCCAAATTGAACTATAACACGCAATAATACAAGACGGTTGGAGTACCCTGTATATCAAGAAACACGTAAAATTGCCGTACTGTTACAAAATAATTATAAAGTATTTAATCCCCCAATATATCATAAATTTTATAATATTTATGAAGTTTAATCATATACGAGTAATTATTTCTACGACATTGAAACAATTTATCAATACATAATCTAATAATTCCAGTTAAAATGCACTTCCCTTTCACAGATGGTTTCTTATCTACGGAATGCAGGTTTACAATACAGACGACCTCGTACACAGGCGGTCCGGGAAATCCAGCTGTCTTCACTGCGAAGTGGCTCGGAATTTTCGTGAAACGTAAATTTTTCTGATCGTTATCACTCTAAATTCCTATATAGACGGATTAATTACCCCACACTTCGTGCCTAAATTTTATTAAAGTACATAAGTTAATAAGCAGATCCAAGATAATCGAACAAGACAATCGCTCGTGAAGCAAAACTCACCAGATGTTTTATATACTGGCGTGAACACTAGCTTCCTCAACTGTGGTATAATAAATCGGAAAAACTTCCTGAGTTATCTTCCAATCGAAGACACAAAACTCTTAAGTGGCGTAGATTTTAGAATGGAATAACTTCCCTGTCATCAACGACTAATTGCAATCTTACGACACATAAATACCTCCAGAGAAAAGAATCGTAGTAGCTTGTACCACTGACTACGTACAACTGTCTTGTATCCAAAAATCTCCCTTCAAAATTTGAAACTTGGACTCGCCCAAAATTCTACAGGTCGACCAACTTCGAAATATTGAAATCTTACTAAAAGCGAAAATATCACCAGACGCAAAACAGGTTGCTTAAAACCAGGCGTAAGAACCGTTACAATATACATATATTATCCATCATTTGATCTATCCTGCTTTCCGAGGCTTCTGTTGAGTTTTCGAGTAATTTGAGATTCCCTAAGTGAGGTTACCAGCCTAACGTTAGGAAGTTCACCATTTAAGCGAGTGCACGCGCTTTTCCTTCTACTCCCTCTTCTCCATGGAAGGTGATATGGTTATACCGCCAGTATTCGGTTGTCAGAGCCTCGTATGCTATCATAATATGGTGTTCCTTCGTATCCCGAGAAAAATACTGCAATACAATCCAAGAAGCAGAAGAAGTGTTGGAAGCCCGAGAACACGATGGCAATTGAGTCGGAACAGTCCTTAAGGACTAAACCTTAAAGTAGAAGAAGAAGAAGATATATTCCATAATGTGACGGTGCACCATCATGTTGAAACCAAAAATTTAAACTAACTGCTAATGGAACTTCATCGAGCAATGGCAGTGGTAAATTTCATTCAAAAATTGTAGATGGAAGGCTAAATTAAGGCTGTTAAGTAGAATGTACGTCCATTGACCAGCGTCTATGATAAGATTTTTGCGTATTAGTAAGGGTTTTCATCGATCCATTCGTGCAGATTATTAGTGTTTATGATACCTGTCACAGAAAATGTGAACTCATCACTCTACAAAACCTTTTCAATGAAATGTGGATCATTGTTTACGCTATGTAATAACCATCTAGAAAAATTGAATTCCAGACAGAACGACCCACAAATTTTTAGCGTAACCACCTAACTGAATTATGTTATACAACTAATCGCAGCTACCATGCGATAAAACTTATTATTTACTTTTTATCAATAGCTCGATAGCAAAGAACAATCGGAAAAATGTCTAGCCTTAATTTTTTTGTTTCGTCTCCCTGAATTAACTCCCTAAAGTACGAGCGTCACACTGTTTACCGCAAAGATTCACAATGCTACGAATAAGTATTGTATATTTTTAATATCAGAGAATCTGTCTAGAAACATTTTATACAATTGGATATTTCGTAACTACCAGAATTTAATGCAGAAAATTACCGCAATGGCTTCAATTCCAAGAAAATGACCTAAATGTAAATATTATCTAAATGGTGTAGTAAAAATTTTGTGTCTTGTTATGAAACTGGCGCTAAATCTTCCAATCCAGGAAAATTCTAGAAACGTATCCCTTTTTTGAATTATAATCAATGTTTTGTTAGGGTCGGCCGTATGGGGGACGAATAAAAGCTTACTTATAAGTATCTAAGGTTGCAACGCTTCTGCATTTCATTTATGGAGTTCCTGGTTATACAAACAGCCGAGGCGATCAGAATTCACTGGTGGCGACAGGCAGGTGACGTGCAACAGATAATAAAACATGGACTTACTTATCTGTCAATAAATATTGGACGGTTTACTCACAGGGGGGTTCCCTAACTCCCTACACCTGAATTGGATTCAAACACGATATGGAAGCTTCTCTATCGATTAGCTGATGTAGCAGCAGCCACCCATCATAGATTAATTGCTGTAATGATGCATATCTTTTGGTGAACCAATCCTCTAGAGGGAACCAGGCAACTGCACTATGTCCAGTCTGTTATTCACAAGAGTCGCGGGGGAGGGAGAAATCCCCATATGTGAAGGGGACGCCATAATCCGTGACCGATCCCCTGCGTAAAAGTCAGTCGATGCCCTCCTGGCATTACATTAATAATAATATTAATAATTCGACGTAGGCGCATTTTCGAGGTAACCTCCTCCAACTGATTACCTCCCAAATAATTGCTAGGGGAGTAATGATTAATCATGCCACACACATTATCTACTTATATAGCTAGTTATATTCACTACGCTGCTGTTTTCATCAACTACTTACATAGACACACCAATCTTGTATAATACCAATAATATCGCCCAGCGCTTGTAAACCACATATAATAAGTAGATAATACGTAACCATTTGGGTAAACACATGTAACACTTCATGGAATATAAACCACAACTTTTCCAGCGACGTCACTGCTTATATTAACATTAACATTAACAACATTGGCGTTTTAAGCTTAATAAAAGGAGTATTATTATTATATTAGCTAATATTGCACAAATTGTAACACTAATATCGCACCTTGCCGCTGCTTAGAGAATAATCGCATCGCAATCAGTTAGTAAAATTGGTTATCACGGCAAAAATACGCAAGTTTACGCCTAGCTACGAACAACACTGCCTTTTGTAGACTGCCGTTGCTGACCCTTCTTAACACCCTGCTACCCCTTGTTTATCCCCCACATTCCAAGAAACACTAGCCTGCCCGGCCTCTCGTCCGAATCCTTGTAATTCTCACCGGATGTTATTGAAAGACGACAGAAGCTGCAAATATTTATTTATTAAGCGTAATATTCACAGTAGACAAGATCCACTGGCTAACAGTTTTTACATATAGTTTGCATGCAGAAGAACCTAGAAATATTAAACATATTGTAATTTTAGCTCGCTCTTTGCGACACCGATGTTCGCTATAAACAGGAAATATAATAAAAATGTAAATCCAAGCCTTATTATATTCGCGATGCCGTTTTAAGTGAATTAGTCTGTAGTAAATTGTTAAATATGATTATTTGAAATACTTTCATGAATACGAGCCTCCGCGTTTCGGATTAAAGCAAATGAAAGTTGTTTAGAATGAATAATTTACAAAGTTTGTATACGATCGTGTATGTTTGCCTTCCTTTAATATCTTTCGTATGCGATAAAGAGAAGTATAATAGAAAATAAATGAATTTGAAAGCATGAGGGTTGTACATGTAATATTTTAATATAGACAAATCAAATAAGAACACACTGATGTGTGGTAATCAAATATTTGCATTTATTATAACCGTTCTTGGTGTTGCCTACTATTCAGTACCATATCAGTTCTGCTTATCCGTCTTTATCAGAATAAATAACATAGCAGAGCATATTCTCGCCAATCACAGGGCTGATTGTATTGTTATCGTAAGATTTCATCCGAAACCTTACAACAATAAACACGCTATATCGAGTAATGTTACTGCGTTTGAAAGAAGAAACGGATGGAATGATGAAACTAGCGTGGTTCAATTTCGTAACTTATTTATCGCGGCCTTATCGCGGGTCAAGATGTTAATTTTTGCGCGAGAAAAAGTTCTGTTGAGAAAATCCCAGTTTCAAAATAGGAATTACGAGGCCCGTCCAACGCGTCCGGTGTTAGAAATTTTGGAGGAAGTTTCCATGGCTGCTTTGAATTATGCTGTTTCAGGACTTTTAATTGAAATCTGAAAAAACTGGCCTTAGCTAGTCAGCAAAAATACCGCATGGTCACTTTTTCAGGATCATTACTCATGCTGTAGAATGGCCAAAGGTTATGCGCGATGAAGCGGCAAAATTAGAACCCCCGGGCGTAAAGCTGGATTTTAGCCCAAAAATGTCCTTTAAGGGCCGAACTGGACTCGAACCCGATACGTCCACCCGATAAACAAGAAAATATTTGCCAAAGCAAACCGATCGACCGAAAAACAGAGAACGAAATTGCAAAAAGCAAGGATACAGATGTGTACAAGAGATAAAAGGCGGAGTTAATCAATGCCATGACGTCATGAATAGAATGTAATAAAACTGGCGCTCAAGTTATTGCTCTACAGTGGTGTCTTATAGTTCTAATTCGCCCATTGTTGTTCTAAGGTTGTTTCCTTTCGCCGGAAAGCCATCGACAGGAAGCCGGAAGCCGGAACCGATTCTCGAGACAGACTCAGGTGCTTACTCGAAAATTTTGGACGACACAAAAATTTGCTAGGAAATTTTTTTTTAAGTCAGGGCATGTTAATGTTTATTTAATGAGACAGTTGCGCGTTTGGTTTAATAATTAATGGCATTGGTTAATTAGCAGCGCTATATTAATTGAATTTTTTGTGCAGACGTTCGAATTTGAAAAATGAAGGAGCTCGCAACTAACGGAATTAGGGAGGAAGACAAGCAAATCATGCCCTGTTGCAAAGGTAAGTCTTTTTTGATTAAATACTAAGTTTCAACATTTTGAAAAGTTAGCCTTTACAAGTTTTCTCGTTAGTTAAATTATTTCCAATTATATAATGTTTTGTAATTTATAAGGTTTAAAATTTCTACCAAGGCCCGAAAATGGTTTCTAACTTAAATTTAAATTAAGAACCCCTACTACCAAACATGTTCAACATTTAAATGTTCTAAGAGCAGTTAATTTTTGTGTTTACTAAAATATTATTAATATTGTACTGAAGAGAACATTTTGAAAAACACCCCCTAAATTTTCAATTCCGCATGTTTTTAATGGTTCTATACAATTTTAAAGACATTTCGTATCAATATCACCATTACAAAAAAAAACTCCGGAACCGCTTCATTTTACACGAAACCCGCATATGGATTGCTTAAACCTTGAAAGATTAACTTACGAAAATAAGTTTTGTAACAAAAACAGAGGCATATCTGTTGCGAAGGTGTGTGATAGGAGAAAAATGTATCATTATGTTGATGTAGAATCTACCCGTAAACTAATTAGGTATATTAGAACAAGTTCTGTAATTGTTAAACAGAGTAAGAATTGTGAAATTTGCCTCAGAGCAAGGACTATATACAGGGTGTCCTTTAAATACCTTAAAAGCTTCAGGTAGCACTCTTCTGTAAGAAATACAGTCCTCAAAAACACTAACACGAACTTCCTATAGTGCTTAGTTTCCCCACGAGACACTTAAAGAATATTATACTTGGCAACGTTGACGATGTCTTTGCATTTATGGAGAATTTAATTAGTAGGCCGACATTACATGACAAATGTCGAAAAACAAATTTTCTACTTTTCATCACAATACCATGGCCTTGCACTGTTGTCAAATGTAGTATTTACGAAATTTATCATTTTTAACAGTACTTCCAGAAGAGCAACTAGAGCGTCAACTCAATATTAATCTTTACATAATCAAGTGGCAGTCAGTCACTTATCGGCAGATACGTGCACATTAAAGTTCTCGTTATTGTTTCCATGAAATTCTGTTTTAAAGATATGAACTTTAACACTCTCATACAAGAAAACTAAGCTCCAAATACCTACTTTTTTTTGAAGATTTGTATTAAGCATTCATAAAGGAAAAATTCTACCTGAAGCTTTTAAGGCATTTAAAGGACACCCTGTATATATATATATAATATATATTTTTGAGCAAGGACTATATATATAATATATAGTCCTTGCTCGTAGCCATCCCCGTATTACTTTGTTTATTCGATTGGGTTAGTGTTTTAATTGCTTTATCTCTTCAGTTTAATTGTAATTGTTTTAATTAAACAGAAGCACTAGCAGAACAACCGTTTTAAACAATTGTTTCAAACAAAAGATAAATTGAACATTTAACGAACAACCTGTCAAACAAAAACAAAATAAAGATTTTCCAAGCAGCTGTAGCAAATAGTAGGTTAACATTTGCTGGGCATCTGTTTCAAACAAAAGAGAAAATAAACAATAACCGTACAACTGTTTTAAACAAAAACGTAATAAATATTTTCCAAGCAGTCGCTTCAAGCAATAGATAAATATTTGCTGGGCAGCTGTTTGAAACAAAAGAAAAATTAAACACTTTTCGAGCAGCTTTGTAAAACAAAAATAAAATAAATAACTAGTGAACAGCTGTTTCAAATGAAAACAGCATTTTCAAACAATAAATTAACATGGGCAGATATTTAAAACAAAAAGAAACTCAACATTTTCCGAACAAGTATTTCAAACGAAACAAAATAAAGATTTTCCAAGCTGCCGTTTCAAACAAGAGATTAACATTTGTTCGGCAAATGTTTCAAACAAGAGAGAAATGAAACACTTTTCGAACAACTGTTTCATACAAAAACCAAAATAAAGATTTTTCAAACAGCCTCTTCAAACAATAAATTATCATTTGCTGGGCAGATATTTAAAATAAAAAGAAATTAAACACTTTTCCAACAACTATTTCAAACAAAATAAAGATTTTCCAAACAGCCGTTTCAAACAACAGATTAACATTTGCCGGGCAGCTGTTTCAAACAAAAGGGAAATTAAACACTTTTCGAGCAACTATTTCAAACAAAAGTAAAACAAATAACTACCAAACTGCTATTTGGAACAAAAAACAAAATACAGATTTTTCAAACCGCCTCTCAAACAATAGATTAACATTTGCTGGCCAGATATTTAATCCAAAAGAGAAATTAAATACTTTTCGAACAAGCATTTCAAATAAAAAAATAAAGATTTTCCAAGCAGCTGTTTCAAACAACAGATTAACATTTGCTGCACAAATGTTTCAAACAAGAGAGAAATGAAACACTTTTCGAGCAACTGTCTCAAACAAAAATCAAAATAAAGATTTTTCAAACAGCCTCTTCAAACAATAAATTATCATTCGCTGGGCAGATATTTAAAATAAAAAGAAATTAAACACTTTTCCAACAACTATTTCAAACAAAAAATATAAAAATGTTTCAAGCAGCCGTTTCAAGCAACAGATTAACATTTGCTGGGCAGCTGTTTCAAACCAAAGGGAAACTAAACCCTTTTCGAGCAACTATTTCAAACAAAAGTAAAACAAATAACTACCGAACATCTATTTCAAACAAAAAACAAAATACAGATTGTTCAAACAGTCTTTCAAACAATAAATTAACATTTGCTGACCAGGTATTTCAAACAAGAGAGAAATTAAATACTTTTCGAACGAGCATTTCAAACAAAAAAAATAGAGATTTTCCAAGCAGCTGTTTCAAACAACAGATTAAAATTTGTTGAGGAAATGTTTCAAACAAAAGAGAAATGAAACACTTTTCGTGCAACTGTCTCAAACAAACAACTGTTTCAAACAAAAAACAAAATAAAGATATTCTAAGGAACCGTTTCAAACAATAGATTTACATTTGCTGTTTCAAACAAAAGAGAAGTTAAATACATTTTGAACAACTATTGCAAATAAAACTAAAGTTTAACAATTACCGACAACTTTTCAAACGAAAAACAAAGAAATATTTTCCAAGCAGCCGCTTCAAACAATAAATTAACATTTGCTGGGCAGCTGTTTGAAAAAGAAAAGTAATTAAATAACTTTCGAGGAACTGTCTCAAACAAAAAATAAAATAAACCACTGTTTCAAACAAAAAATTAAGATATTCCATAACAGCTGTTTCAAACAATATATTAACATTTGCTGAGCAAATGTTTCAAACAAAAGAGAAAAGAAATACTTCTCAAGCCACTGTTTAAAAAAAAGACAAAACAAACATAGGCCGAGCAACTGTTTCAAACAAAAGACAAAGAAAACATTTGTCGAGGAACCGTTTCAAACTTAAGCAAAAACAATTGTTTTAAACAAAAGATAATGCCAACAGAAGTATTGTTTTAAACGAAATACAAAGTGAACATTCAAAACTATTAGATTTTCAGTTTGATTTTGCTGTCATTAGCCGGTTTTCTTCTGTTATTTAATAAAAATCTGTTAATTGACTACAAAATCTCACAGCTGACGTGTGTAGTTATTAATTTTAAAAGAAGTTAGTTTAATAATATTAACAATATTGTTGAAACTGCATTAAAAAATATAGAAAATACTTGTAAGAAGAAAAAAACAACTGGACGCAAATCATGACCTTTGCCTTTCAAACAGATCTGCTTGCTATAGCAACAACTCGGGTTATCCATTATCGAATATTCTGTAAATATCTCGTGGTCGCCTTGCGTTTATCACCAGAATTATTTAATTATTCAAAAAAATGCACAACCATTTCCACGATGGTAATACAAAACCTTACGCTGTGTAATTTAACTAAATTAGCCCGCCCCCTCATTTGTTTAAAAAAATAGTAACCCGCTAACCACATTCGATTAAAGTTATAAGAAAAATGATGCAACCACACACGCACGAAGCAAAATCAGGGCGATAAGAACGATATTTAATGAAAATAGTTTTGAAATTTTCCATCGGTACGAGGGGATTTTCTGAGTGGCAATTCCGGAAGTTGACTTTACGAGGAAACAGCGATGTTTGAGGACAAGTGGAAGTTTATGTTAATCCTTCAATGCCGGTTTGTAGATCGTTAGAAGTGCAACCTAGACCTTGACTTATTTGTTTATGTCCGACAAATGATAGTTAATTTGATTCGAGTTCGAGAGGAAAAGCGTGAATTTGCCTTAATTTTTACGCCTCTAAATTGGATACCTTTTCACGCCTTGACTCTAGCCATTAACAATCGCGTTTAGATTCCAAGTTTAATGTATTGTTTTCTAGGAACTATAAGACTATCTAATTACCAAGGTCTAGATACAAAAGTTATAAAAAACCCGCACAATATCGTGACTAAGAAATTTTCCGAGTACGTCCCTAGAAAGTGGAAATGGTGGTTGCGGTTATGACAGAAGTTCTGACCCTTTGATCTCCAGTGTCTTAATTTCCTGATCTTCCCCACGATTCCATTATTGTTCATTCTGACGTGAATTAACAATCGAATTACAACCTTAGATGAAAATTAATTACTGTTTATTAAAGTTCCAAAACTTAAGCTCCTTCATAAGGGCTTTACGTTGCACAAGAGAGGACTTTCTTGAACTACTGTGCAACTCAGTTAATGAAATCCAGGAATAGTTTATATTGTTCTGTCCAGAAAACAAAGGGCAAAAATTGAAATACAGTCCAACGTGGTTATAACAAGACCTTTGGTGCTGCAAATACATATATACATGTACAGGGTGATTCTATACACGTGCGGAAAACCTTAACCAATTAGCGGTACAAATTTTTCACTTCTGGGTCAGATTTCATCCACTTTTCACACTCAATTGTACATTTTTGAAAAGTAAGCTTACCCTGTTAGCTTTCCAAAACAACGAAGTTTATCAAAATAGGACAAGAAACAAAAAAGTTATTCATATTTTAGTGAATTGATGTAAAAAAACTGTAAAGTCCCATATATCCCCAACGGTACTATATTAAAAAACATTTAGTAGGTGATTTAGGGGTTAAATAATCTCAGCTATACGGGGTTAAAGTTTTTCGCACATGTTTATAATCACCCGAAGAATCGAAGAATATATCTTCCGAAATATTCCTCAGCCAAGTTGCTTTGACAAGGCCAAGTTCATCCGTTCTCACTGAAGATGGCAACGTAGTTGCCGGAATACGTATTCCGGTGTTCTAAATATGGTAACGGTAAAGGGTTTTTAGAGATATTAGGAATATTTAAAATAGTTTTAATTTTTTCGTTGTATCCGGAACGAGTGAAATACAATACAGTGAACAATGTAAATCCAAACGTTTAACCAGCAAACGTTCGTTATATCCGGGATCTCGATATAGTTAAGCAAGTTCGACTGGTAGCAAACGTTATTTCCAAGCAGAATTTACCTAAAGACAACTATTACGGGTGATTATTTATTATAAGGAATATGTTTTTGAATGGTTAGGAAGTCAAATGTTAAATTATTGTAAACTCCCCAGGCATTCCGTGTAACGGGTATAGCGAACACACATTTGCAGTCCTAAAGGTTACATTATAACCGAATTTGGTTGTAATTCAGTACTTCAGGTTTTCAGATCGGGAAACTTGAGACATGCTTAAGAATGTGACCAGGTTACGGTTCTTCGTAACATTAATCTGGCTAGGAACACTACAAGAACCCAGAGCATTTGCGGTTCTAGTATCCCGTAAAATTTGAAAAAGACAGGCCATTGTGGTCCAGTGGTTAGAGCACTGGGCTCCAGTACTTGGTGGGCGGCATACTCAGTAGTTTTAAATAATAGGGTACCTGTGTTCGAATAAACAGGGGTATTTATGGTGTTGTCTACTGCGTGATGCCCCCCACATCATCAAGTGTCATGAATCTGGCAGGTGAAAACCGGGTGGGAGAGCAATGATATGGGAGCTAAACTCCTTCATGGGGAGCAGTGCCTCATAATTATCATTATTAGCTTTCACAAAATATTTACGAAATTGCGGTTATAATTAAAAACGTTTTACTATACTTGTCTGCATCTATCGACGAAATAAAATAGTAACATTTTCAATTTTACACCCCGAAAATTGCAGAAAATGACTAGCAGGGTCCAGTATAACAAAGGAGGTTAAGTTTGGACCTCAGGTATTAGTCATTATAACAGAGAAGGTTAGGTTGGGACCCCAGGAATTAGTCCGTTATAGCCGATAGTCAATTATAGCCGGCTCCAATACAACAGAGGAGGTTAGGTTGGGACTTCAGGTATTAGATAATTATAACCGAGGAGGTTATGTTGGGACCTCAGATATTAGTCCATTATAGGCAGGTCCATTAATACCGAGGAGGTTAGCTTGGGACCTCAGGTATTATTCCATTATAGCCGACAGTCCAGTATATCTAGGTCCATTATAACAAAAGAGGTTAGGCTTGGATCTCAAGTATTAGTCCATTATAATCGAGAAGGTTAGGTTGGGACCTCAGGTATAAGTCCATTACAGCCTATTGCAATACCACAAAGGAGGTTAAGTTGGGACCTCAGGTATTAGACCATTGTAACTGAGAAGGTTGGGTTCGGATCTCAGATATTAGTCCATTATAGCCGACAAACCAGAGTAGCCGGATCCATTAATACCGAGGAGGTTAGGTTGGGACCTTAAGTGTTAGTCCATTATAACTGAGAAGGTCAGGTTGGGACCTCAGACATTAGTTGGTTTTAGCCGATAGTCCATTAGAGCCCAGTCCAATACAACAGAGGAGGTTAGGTTGGGACCTCAGATATTAGACTATTATAATCGAGAAGGTTAGGTTGGGATCTCTGATACTAGTTCATTATAGCTGGGTCTATTAGTATCGAGGAATTTAGGTTTGGACCTCAGTTATTATTCCATTATAGTCAACAGTCCAGTATATCTGGGTCCATCATAACAAAGGAAGTTAGGCTTGTACCCCAGGTATTAGACCATTATAACCGAAAAGGTTAGGTTGGGACCTCAGATATTAGTCCATTATAGGCAGGTCCATTAATACCGAGGAGGTTAGCTTGGGACCTCAGGTATTATGCCATTATAGCCGACAGTCCAGTAGATATATCTGGGTCCCTTATAACAAAGGAGGTTAGGCTTGGACCTCAAGTATTAGTCCATTATAACCGATAAGGTTAGGTTGGGAAATCAGGCATAGGTCCGTTATAGCCGATAGTCCATTACAGCCCAGTCCAATACCATAGAGGAGGTTAGGTTGGGACCTCAGGTATTAGACCATTATAACTGAGAAGGTTGGGTTCGGATCTCAGATATTAGTCCATTATAGCCGACAAACCAGAGTAGCCGGATCCATTAATACCGAGGAGGTTAGGTTGGGACCTCAAGTGTTAGTCTATTATAACCGAGAAGGTCAGGTTGGGACCTCAGGCATTAGCTGGGTATAGCCGATAGTCCATTATAGCCCAGTCAAATACAACAGAGGAGGTTAGGTTGGGACCTCAGATATTAGACTATTATAATCGAGAAGGTTAGGTTGGGATCTCTGATACTAGTTCATTATAGCTGGGTCTATTAGTATCGAGGAATTTAGGTTTGGACCTCAGTTATTATTCCATTATAGTCAACAGTCCAGTATATCTGGGTCCATCATAACAAAGGAAGTTAGGCTTGTACCCCAGGTATTAGACCATTATAACCGAAAAGGTTAGGTTGGGACCTCAGATATTTTTTCATTATAAGCGACAGTCAATTATAACCGAGTCCATTAATACCAAGGAGGTTAGGTTGATGTCTTAGATATTAGTCCATTATATCCGACAGTGCAGTATAGCTGGGTTCATTACAACAAAGGAGGTTAGGCTTGCACCTCAAGTATTAGTCTTTTATAACCGAGAATGTTAGGTTGGGACCTAAAGCTCAAGTATTAGTCCATTATAACCGAAGAACATTGTGTAATGAGATTTTTAAATTTTCTGAAGAGGTTAAATTTGTTTGCATTTCTTTGTATTGGGTGAAATTAGACGCTCAGCTATTTTCTTTTACAATTACAGTAATTCTCAGAAATGTTAACACTTGGCCATCCTTGGCGACTCACCAATTGTACAACACAATGATTTTGCATTAATGTAGAGTTCCAGACACCGTTTCAGGCAAACAACTATAAAAAAACGTTAATTACACGTTCAAAGTAGCACAGACGTGTTCCCTTTCATCCAGCCTATAAATTGCAGAATCAAGAACATTCAATTACCATAAATTCCGGATTAATTTTGAATTCTTGTATGCAAACGCGCACAAGGTCCTTCTGTTGGCTCCTCTTTCGTCCAGAAACTTTCAATTAAATCCATTTGGTGCAATCTCTCTTCCTTCCTCGAGTGCAATTTCCAAACGCAATGGAACTTCACGCCCCGTTAAACTAGCTCCATTTTTGTTGCACAAAGCGGGATTCCCCGCTGTTGAAAGAGCAAAAGAAACGATTCAACCTCGAGGAGAAACACTTGACATGAGTAATGGTGGTAAATCACATGCCTAACGATAATTGCAACTTAAAGGGAATAATAAGGCACAATTGGTGTAATTAGATTTCGAAGAACTCGCATTAGTGAAACCGAAATGTTTCATAAGAAACCTGTTTAATGAAAACAAATAACCTGACTAATAAAACGGCGATCTTTGTCCGCTGGCTTTTTTACCGTTTCGCGAATTTTTCCAAGACCGCGGTGGTTTTTCGATTGCAAAACCGATCTAGGTTATTGGCGTGAAAAAATAACCGGCAAGAACGCATTCTCTAGCAGGCCTTGGAAATTCTAATTGCGACCGTTCTTTGTCTCGTAATTAACGATACATTAATACAATTCATTCCTGATGCAATTAAAAGCCCATTCCTTTGGCTAGCAAATCCCTGACGCGTTTCCATTTTCAAAATTCGCATGACGTCACGGTGAGTCCGCGTGCAGAAAATTAACGAACCGTGCGGCGCCCGATAATTAATCAGCATTAATTAATTAGCCGTGTATTGATTCAATGACTTGTCAAAATGTTCCTCGGGCTAATTGATTTGTTGGGCGGATTTTATTCCTCCCGCGTGCAAGGGCGAGGAATAACCATTAATTATTCAGGGTAATTCTAAAAGGCGTTGGAACACCTACAGGATGTTTTTCCATACAAGAAGATATTTATTCCACAGTCAGAAGTTTTATCTACTCGTAGATGATTCATAATATAATTTTTAAAACAAGAAACTTAACTGTGTTCCATTTCAACGTATTTAATCAAAATTTAAATATTAGCCCTTAAACTAAAAACCAAGATGTCTTCTGACTTGATTAATTAGGAAATAGTTACGAATAGTTCAACTAATTCAGTAAGTCAGAATATCAAAATTTGCTTTGGAATTTAATTAAACTAAAACAAACTGAAGTAATAATTACAACATTTATTATAAATTAGAAAATTATTTGATTGAATAACACACATGTTTTTAAACAGTACAGAGACGGGACGCAATAAATTTTCAGTTTAATATTGATTAATTATTTAAACTACGAAGATTACTAGTTGAAAAGCATAATTACAACTTCTAAAATCAAACACCAGAAGCTTGTATGTCTCAAATGATGTTTAATTTTTTTTACACAGATTTAAAAGAAGTGGTAGACGTAATTATCAGTTTAACTTATAAAATTATTAATTAAAATTTAGAGTCAGAATTTGAAAATGGAATTTTTAACAGAAATCAAAATCTAGAAATCTGTATGTCTCAAATTATTTTAAAAGATTTTTTACACTGTTTTAAGAAGTGGCAGACGTAATTATCAGTT
>JABXWE010017983.1:0-17522 GCA_014611495.1 Limonius californicus | reverse complement strand
TTTAAGGTGTGAAAAGGAATTTTATGCATTAGTTTTCATTTGAATTTCATTTTAAAGTTGATGAGCAGGAGCTAATTTAAGACATTCTTATGGGATTAGTGCTAAATGTGTCTGTTGGGAGCGATGTTGTTAGCGGGATTTGTGACAGGTGTGTCGGGCAGTGGTACCACATCTGAGTATGTTAGACAAGAACTGCGAGCAGTGGTGGGAGCACGCACGGGGCAGAACCAGCAGCAGCAGCAGGCCACTGCGAGACCCTCCACACAATTAATTAACCAGCAACCAGTCAACACTTCTGATCTCGAAGCCCTAGGTCTCTCGTTTGAAATGCCTACATCCGGTAAGTAGATGGGTTTTTGGCCACATTTTTAATATTTCAGTTCATACTGGCTTATACTGTTTTGTTATGATTAATTATGTTACTGGGAAATTCCAACAATGGATTTGTTTGTACATAAAATGCTTGATAAATGCAGAGTAATATTTAGAATGTCTGTTATGTTATGATCTGGGCATGGCATAATTAGAGAAATTAAAATTTTAAATGTTAAATTAAATTAACGTGTTCTTTTTCACTTGTTTGCATTATCATGACGATGTTTTCCATTTAAATTTGAACTGTTTTTACGAGTGAGTGTAAGTTGAAATATGATCGTGGTGAAGTAGAATGTCGTTTACATGGCTGTAAAGATTTTTTTTCCCTAAATAATGACTTAAAACGATCTTCTTTCATAAAAAAACTAAATTTGGACGAAGTAACTCTGATAAATAGAGAAACTAAAACAATTGTTAACAGCTGTGGTAAAAGAAAGGGAGGAAGAAGAAAACTGGATGGCAAAAATAGAAGAGATTGGAATAAAAACAAACAGGAAGAATAGGGAGATCGCAGGAACCGAGGAAATACTTCAGGGGAAATTAGAATAGGAACATGGAACTGTCAAGGATTAAACAAAGAAGGTGCCTTAAAGCAATCGATAAGAGAATGCAAGAAATACCGAATTCAAATCTTAACTATACAAGAAACAAATATCAAAGGAGAACAAATATCAGAACTAGAAGGTTTTATATATAACAGTGGGGGAGGAAGAAAATAAATTAGCAGTTGGTTTACTAATAAATGACGCAGTTAAAAATGCAATGGTAGACTATAAAACTGTAAATAAAAGAATGTGCTGGATACGACCGAAGGACAAATTTAATAGATAGGTTACGCTATTGAACATACACCCCTACAGAGGACACAGCAGAGAAGACTAAGGCACAATTTTATGCAGAATTGGACCTGATATACGAATCTTTCCAAAAGTTCGATATAAAAATAGTGATAGGTGACTATAACGCGAAAGTGGGTAAGGACAGATTCAGACCAACAACAGAGAGATATAGTAAGCACAATAAAACAAATAATAGCGGTGAGAAAATGATCAACTTTGCAGCAAGTAAAAATTTAATAGTCCAAACTATCTTCTTCGACCATAAGGAGATTTACAAAGGTACCTGCATTTCGCCAGACGGTGGTACACAAACCAGATACCTATACCACCTGCTCATCGAAGAGAGACATAAAGATAAAATAACCAATGCTAGATCCTACAGGGGAGCCGACATTAGCTCGGATCACATACTAGTACAAGCAAGCTTTAGACAGGAGAATGATACAAATGCGCACAAGGCATAGCATGAGACAAGCATCAAAGTAGAATCTAGAGTCCTTAAACGAAAAAAGAAAGAAGGAAGAATATTTAAACAGGACAACACAAAACCTTGAAAATGAGGAATCGGTGGATAGAGAAAAATTGGGCAGGACTGAAGACTTTAATAAAAGAAGCAGCAGGAGTACTACTAAAAGATAACCAACAAAAGCCAAGGAAGGACTGATTTGATCAGGGCTGCAAGCAGGCAGCAAGAAACAGAAAAAATGCAAAGCTTGAGATGATGCAAGAAAGGACCCAGGACTCTCTTGACAAATACAAGCAAAGAAGAAGGGAAGCAAAGCAAATATTCAGAGAAAAGAAAAGATTACTCCAGTTAAAAAGACTAGAGAAGATAGAAGAGCATTACAACAAACACGAAGTTAGAAAACTCTATAAAGAAATCGGTAGCACCAGAAATAATAGGAAAACGAAACCCGTATTTATGAAAAACCAAGAAGGCACAATAACAACAAACAAGGAAGAGATAGAGGACATATGGGTCGGTACTACGAAGGTCTACTAAACGAAAGAAGAACAGAAGAAGAATTGGATGAGCAAGAAGAGGCACAAGAAGACACAAAGGTAGAAAAGCCAACAGACCTAGAAGTAGAGAAAGTAGTTAAAAATATGAGTAACCACAAAAGCCCAGGAATAGATGGGATTGAAGCTGAACTACTAAAGAATGGAGAAAAGCCACTGATAGGCAGAATACATAATCTAATAGGAATGATATGGGAGAGGATAGAATTACCAAAAGAATGGGCACAAGCACTAATTCAGCCCATATATAAAAAAGGAGACTCTTCCAACCCGGAAAATTACAGACCCATAGCCCTACTGAACGTCACATACAAAGTACTTTTGAAACTGATTAACGAAAGGGTCAAGAAATTCGCAGAAGAGGTATTGGGAGATTACCAATGCGGATTTAGAACCAACAGATGCACAACAGACCAAATTTTCGCGTTAATGCAGGCACAAGAAAAAGCTGGAAGAAAAACATACCACTACAGATGGTGTTTATTGACTTCAAACAGGCGTGCGATAGCATCAAAAGAAATAAATTAGCGAAGTGCATGCAAGAATTCAACTATCCAAAAGAATTAACTCGATTGGTAGAAATGAAGCTTAAGGGAACGGTGAATCAGATCAAAATAGGAACAGAATTGTCAAAAACTTTTCCAACCAACACAGGATTAAAGCAGGGATACCAATTATCGGCGGTCCTTTTAAGCTTAGTACTAGAAAGCATAATAAGAAAAAGCAAGACAAACAGGAAAGGAACAATAATGGAAAACTCCCACCAGTGTTTAGCATACGCCGATGATGTGGCAATAATTGCAAGAACAAGGCTAGAACTTAAGACCACAATACAGAGAATATATGCAGAGGTGCAAACATTCGGACTGTATATTAATGAATCAAAAACAAAATACCTTATATCAGACAGCAGGTTGCAACAGGACAAGGAACAACTGAAAATTAAAGTAGGGGAGAGAAAACACATGATCGAAAAAGTTGAAAGTGTGGTATATTTAGGAGTCGAAATAACCAGCGAAGGAACCACTTACCCAGAAATAGGAAGAAGGATTATGGCAGGAACAAAAAGTGCAGCAGGATTGCACAACATACTAAGGGCAAAAAACATATCCAACTCGGGCAAAAAACGAGTGTACCAGACCATAATAAGACCAGTAGTCACCTATGCTGCGGAAACATGGGTTACCAGACAGAAAGACCTTGAAAAACTGGAGACCTGGGAAGGAAGGATTCTTAGAACTATTTACGGAGGAGTTAAAGAAGAGGGACAGTGAAGAAGAAGAAGGAATGAAGAACTACAAAGATTATACAAAGAACCGACAATTACAAAGATAGTGAAACAAAGTCGGCTAAGATGGCTAGGACATCCACAAAGAATGAACACAGAAAGAAGCACCAGAGAAGCATGGATAGAAGAGCTGGAAGGCAGAAATAGAAAGGGAAGACCCAAAAACAGATGGATGGAGAGTATAGAAGAAGACTTAGAAGGAACAGGAATAGGAGATTGGAAAAACTTGGCACGGGATAGGATAAAATAGAGATCAACAGTTAACCAAGCCCTGGGCCTTAAGGCCTGATGCGTTAATATACAGGGAATTTTTCTTTTTAGTATACATAGCCTATGTATATTTTTAAAAAGAACGCGTCAATTTCGCCTATTGTGTATGCAACCAACTATACCGACAACTAAAAATCAGAAACAAACGTCACTATAGTTGCGAATTATTTGAGTATGAAGGTTATGTTGATGCAGTGTTTATATTAAATAAGTATTTCACCTTGTAGGTATATAGGACGCAGATGGTGACTTATTTATTAAATATAAAAATCGACAGGATGATGTTTCCGTAAGGTCCGTGCACATTATATTTCTTTTGTACAAAACACATACATCAGCGGCAAAGTGGTGTAATGGTCAGCATAGCTGCCTTCCAAGCAGTTGATCCGAGTTCAATTCCCGGCGATCGCAAACTTTTTTTAATTATTATTCAACGTAGCATAAAATATTTAATTTCATTTCTTCGGTTAAAACGTGATTACTTTCAGTTTTTATTTTATGGGAATTTATTACGCATCCCTTTGATTTAAATTTTCTAACAATTGTTTGACACTAAATAAAGATTAATTTTATTTTTTAGCATTGAATTAATTTGATTGTCTTGGTCACAGCATGCTTCAGTTGTCTGTATAGTTGGTTGCCTACACAATAGGCGAAATTGACGCGTTTCTTTTAAAAGTATACATAGGCTATGTATACTAAAAAGAAAAATTCCCTGTATATGTAACTTTGAAAAGTAAAAATTTGCCCAAATTTGAAGTCCTCATTTTGCACATAACTTGTCAAAGCGGGAAATATAATTAGATGCTTTGTACACTGCATTTGATTGTTTATTGAAATCTATATCATTTTTTAATTATTTTGTCACTTGTCATAGGGGGCTATTACAATAAACAGTTTGTATTTGAATAAAATATTACAACTGCCTAAAATTTAGTTTTGCGCTTCGGATATATGTATTTAATTCTAATGACTGGCAGTAGTCAAATTAAAATGTGACTTGTTTTCCACACCTTTTACTTAAAATCTCTTGATTGATTACATATGGCTTCCATCAATTTTTGGTTTGAACTTTCTCTTGTTTCAAAACCAACTGTAATATTCTCAACAATCAATAATGTAATGAATTCAAATTTACATGGAAAATATTCGCATGCAGGGATCTCTAGATAAGATTCGGATATAATAGAATAAAACCAACTACTTTAAGGTAAACACTTATAAGAAAATAAATTTTACTCTGCACTTACAAATGGGTTGAAGAAACTGGGATTGTCCTTTGTTTTATATGTTGTACACAATTGGGGTATCCGTGTGTTTTTAACGTTATGGAAATCCATTGACATGTTTGTTTGTGTACAGTTTTTTTTAAATATTTAACCTATTTTTGCACATATTAGTGAAAGAAATTGATATGATGTTATTTGAAGGAGATGATCAGTGATTGTGATCAACTGTCTTTTGTACATTCCTTTTAATAGTGTGCCTATGTGTACTACTAAACAATTAAGGGGCAGAATGTACGCATATTGCCTTTATTCAGTCTTGAATTATTTGTATACACCTACCAGTAATGTAAGTGCACCTTGCGATAATTAATTAGATCCGATTAGAAATTAATATTACTAGTTTTCAACTTATTTCTAGCTGTCTCTCTCAACCAAGGCTCAAATAAATAAGGTTAACCTCCTTTTCTTCTTGTAATGATATAAAGTGGAATACAAACTTACTGTTACTTAACAGAAGGGTTTTTGAAATACTCAACAATTTAAGAGTTTTAATTTTCATAATATTGTTAACAATAATACGTCCTCTGATTTCTGATCGAATTTTTTAATTGCATTTCTTGATTGAGCCGAAAGTCAAATCTCTTTTAAATTGATTATGTAGGAAACTATGATAAAATTTCAAGTGTATGTATGGTACGTATAATATATACAGGGTGTGTAAATGGCACACAAGCTCAGAAATACGTCACTTAGGGATGTTTAGTGAACTATAAAGAAAAATATTATCCAGATTGCAATTTTCAAAATATTTCTGGTAAAATTTGAGTAATATTTGTTTGAACTGCTATATTTAAATACACTGCATGGAATATCTATAACTAATTAAATTTTTTTTTTAATATTGTTTATAAGTAACTAATAATTAGCTGTACTTAAGGATTTTGAAAATCTTATACCCGTACAATTGATTTAAATATGAACATGGCACTTATGTCTTCGAAAAAAAATATTCCCTAGTACCCAACTTAATTGTTATTGAAATTACATTCATACTAAACTACTGCTCCTCTAGTAATTTTTTTAGGTGTCTCTGCCCATAGCAATATTGACAGCTTTTTTATAATAATTAATTCTAATCATTTCAACAGTAGTGCATATGTACCTAATTGTTTTAATATTATCCTAAAGTTCACTAAAGACAACATTACGATGCGTACCAAATAACCACCCTGTATAACAAAACTTTTGCGATTATTTTTTCAATTCCCCTTTAACCAAATTATCAAGAAGTTATATTTCTGGGTTATTGGTTAAATTCAGTTTATAATGAACATTACTTAGATTTTACTTTGTATGATTACTTATTGATATTGTTTTGGGTGTTGGAGTTAATGCCACGATACAAAGTGTCTATAAATGATAGCAAACTTGAAATTTTAGTAGATACAAAATCCCAAAGTCAGCTTTAATTTCTAAAACTTCAAAAAGAAATTGTCAGCAGCTTGCAAGCATATGTCAAACAACTATTTACTCTTGTTTCTATTAACAAAATATGTGAGAAAATCTTCATTGTGTTAAATTAATGAAATACCTATATTATCTGATAATAATTTTTGTTATTCAGCTCATGTAACTTGTCATTTTGACTTCAATGTTATGAGTGTTACTTTGTATTCATTTAAGACAGTCTCTTATGGGTATGAAAACCCTTGAAAAATTAAATTCTCGACAAATTTATACAGGGACATATAAGATTGTTTAAATAATTTTTATCCGGTTTTGAGGTTTTGTTGTGTGAACGCCTGTTGTCATATTTTATAAGGGGTGATTCTATATGCGAAAAACATTAACCAAGTATAGCTGAGGTCATTTTACCCCGAAATCATCAAGTAATTTTTTTAGAATTCTCATTGTTGTGAAGTTTTTTACATCAATTCTCTAAAATGTGTATCAACTTTTTTTTTTCTTGTACGATTTTCATAAACTAGGAAAATATCAAAATAAGCTTAGTTTTCAGTCGAAAAAATGTACAGTTGAATATGAAAATTGAAGGAAATTTGAAATAGAAGTGAAAATTTAGTTTACAAATTTGTAAATTAGGATATATTTTGAAAATGAGATTGTTAACCTAAATTTTTTGTTGAATATTCTGAACTAGTAATCTATTTTACAAAAAAAGGCCTTTAACATTTTTTTCGAGAGTTATTTAACAATGTTTAATAAGAAACGATCTCGTTTTCAAGATATACTTTAATTTATAAATATTTAAATAAAATTTTTCACTTGTGGGTCATGTTTCATCTACTTTTCACAGTCAATCGTACATTTTTGCAACTGGAAATTAAGCTTGGACTGTTGGTTTTCCAAAGCAACGGAGTTTATCAAAATCGGACAAAAGACAAAAAGTTATTTACATAATGAACTGATGTAAAAAACTTTAAGCCCCTTATCTCTGTAACGGTACCGTATTTTACAAACATTTACAATGTGATTTAGGGATTAAAAAAGCTAAGCTATACGTGGTTTTTCGCACATGTTTAGAATTACCCTGTATGTACAATACGCAGGAAGGAGCTTTCAAATTCAATATCCCTTTCTATAAAAACGTATATCTAGTATGATATAAGGCTAAATTTGCATATTTATTTAAGTGTTACTAAATTATTCCAAATTTTTGTTTTCCAAATATATACAGGATGTTTGTAAATCACGTTGGAAGTTATATTTCATAAATAAAAAAATTGTAAATACAGCAATAAATTTCACAATCCTTTTGGCATTAGGATTTTTTCAATTAATTTTTCATTTATTCCGATCATCCACTGGAAATCATGAATACACATTCCCAGACAGCAATTTATTATTTTCATTAATGTAACCACTAATGAGAGAGCAAAGTGCAAGACGGTTAATTTACTAAGTAACTTCTAATGCATTTATGCATCGAAAATTTCCATACATACACGTAAAACAAATGAATAAAGGCAGTAAGCGTGGTTCTGCAGGGAGTGCGTACAATGATGTCATTGTTGCGTGCAGGTGCGAGTGAGAGCCCGAAACTTTGGGCTGCGATGGGGTCAGATATGGGCTCAATGTCTCCACAGCCAGCGACCTCCAGGGTAAGCTACACACCTGTCCACTCACGCTGGCCCCGCTTGCTGATACTAACCCTGCTTGCATGCTATGCTACATACATACATTACATATTATAGTTGAGTTGTGCCTATGAGGCGCCGAATGGGTCAAACTTTAATTTCTTTCATTTCATTTCACACAAAACGAGCCAAATGTATGGTTATATTTCTCTCTTAGATATCAACTTTTTTTCTTTGAACCAAGGCTTTTTGTTATCTATGAAAGAATGCAGTCCCATGCACGGTATTTATATAAAGGCGGTGACATCATTGCACATGTGTATGTCTGGTTATGCACCTATGTGAAGGAGATTTTTATCCATTTGCTTAGAGCTGGCTTAATTTTGATGAAATATGAAACTCGGTTATTATTAAAAATTCATCAGTAAAATATTCTGGAATTGGAAGCAGAAGTTAAATATATTTTTGGTATTTAGTACTCCTATTTCAAAACTGTGAAGCCACAGAATACCCTAATGTAAATCATTGTTTTTTTTTTTTATTATACCTGCATCGTAATACTTGTTTAAAACAAACGAAAAATGTGTCCTCTTACAGTGACCACGTCATTAGTGATGTTTGCAGATTTGTATTAAGTAATTTTTGTTGTTATGAATTCTAAAGAGAAAGTGCTGACCGTAATAAATGCAAAAAACCACGAGATCATAAAACTCAGAAACCACGCAAACAGCATACAGGTTGTTTAAAAGTTAAACTGCCAATTGTTCTTGAAAAAGAGCCTTGAAAATCCAAATCTAATTTAAGAGGACGATCTTAGGATTACCTTACCAATAGATGTTAAATGTTCTTATTGTTAAGCACAGAAAACGTTGCTAAAACTGCAGATTTTTGTTGTATCTATCGATTTTACACTTAACGAACTTCCAACTTAGGTAATGTGATATTTTGACTGGTCGTAATCCCAAACTTTCTGGGAAAAGAATGATAGAAAATTCAAATATTTTTGTTGCAAAACAGTTTTTAATTTAATTCCAGGGAACACAATTTATATATACATATATGTACAGCGTAAAAAAAATTTTTTTATGGTTTTTTTATATATTATCTATTTAATTTATATATATTTATAAGTTTTACCCCATCTGGAAAAATATCTGAGTGTTGAAAAAATGGGTATTTTTAAAATTGCTAAGTAAAACTAAAACAATCTGCATTTGTTTATTAATACTGTCGCTTGATACAATTAATAATTTTTTAATTAAGTAAAGCAAACATTTTTAAAAGATGATTGTAACAATTTTAATTTGGCTCTAGTTCAATCAGAGATTTTATTTATAAAAATCTTTCCTTTAGCCTTAAAATAGTATTTTTTAGATTCATAATTCTTTTTGCAACTATTGCAAATCTGAAATACATAGGTATTAAATTTTAAATCATAAAAAGTGTAAATATGAAGTGTGGAATAATTTTCCATAAAAACAAAAAACTTCATGTTAACAGTTTCGGTTCCATCAAAAGCTCATCAATTTAAGGATTAATGAAAGTGTGGTAGTGAAGTTTTATGTGGCATATAAATAACGCCGCAAATTGATGCCCCATCCCTAAAAAATTAACTGTGGTAGCTTGGTGGAAGAGCCAAACTATATAAAATTCGAACTGTTTTCTACATTTGCAAAAATGCTCTAAATTTAACTACCTACACTCTATTTGTTGAGCATTGAGCTAGAATGTAAACAAACGCTTGACAGGTGCGTTGATTTACCGGATGTGTATTTACGTAATATTCGTTGCGTTTCGTTCGCGCCGTCAGAATTTTTTTTTTAGAAGAATTGCTGGTTCTGAAAAGAACCATTTTTTTAAAGTAGAAGTGTTTTATGGACTTGGAGACATCTGCTTACCGGTATTTATCCAAGTTTCATCGGTATAAAATATTACTCGACCTGCTTCCCGATATTTTCGGATAGTTTAAGATAATTTCGACGTCACGCGATAATATCTTCTCTATCCATTAACATGGATTGACGGCAGCGAGTGGAACATTTAAAATTTAATTTTTTTAATATTCCATATAAAGTCGACCTCTTAAAACTCGGCAATTGGTCATCATTATTAACGACCGTTAAAATTTTATTTACGGTTGGTATTTTGTCCCGAAAAAAAATTCGTGAACCTACACAGAAATTTACCAAGCTCAGAAATGCAAGTTTAGGAGCAAGTTTCGCATATTGTACAGAAAAATTACAATTTGTTTAAAAATTGCACGTACCTTCTTCCGAATTGCAAAAAAAAACACCATCATCAATTTCATCTAAAAGTTTTTTTCTAACTCCGGGAGATTTTGGAGAAGACGAAGTTTTAGTATCCCGAAACTCCTTTAAAATTCTTTTTACTGTTGTAACACTAACAGCCACTGTTTTAGCAACAAATTGTACAATGCCAGTCAGTAAAATCTCAGGATTTTTTCTAACGTCGAATTATACAATTTTACTATTAATTGTTTTTCATTTAAAGTAGTAGAACGGCCCCTACGATTACACGTTTCTGGAACAACTTGCTCCATTTTAGGAAAATAAGTACCAGGCACTACACAAACGCTCCGAAAATAGATAAGCACTGTTCAAAAAGCACACAAACTTAACTCCGTAATTATGAGTGTAAAATAAAGGTTTTGAACGTCAATTACTCCTTAAGTAATGAGGCATTAGCGTTATCTAGCGTAGACCAATCACAGCTCACACTCGGGTGAGTCAAACACGTGCGTTTGTTGACGTTTTAGCTCAATGCTCAACAAATAGAGTTTATGCTCCCATTAGCTGTATGTATCCTAAACACTTCAAACCACCTCTTTAAAAAATGGTACAGCGGCCCCTTTTTTAAAACTTTACAGAAAACATTTTGAATAATTATTTTTAAATATGGACCATCTCTAAGGCACGTAGAAATTCTTAATATTTTTTAGATTATTTAAACCAAAACTGGTTGGAGAAATAAATATTAAACAGTTTGCAACACATAGTCAAAAACATTTTAAAACCCTATTGAAGAGTAATGCACCGATTAACCAATTATGTTTGAAAGTGGGAAACTAAAAAGTAAAACATAAGTAAAAGTTAAAATTTTGTTCATTTAATGCCAACATTTATACATTTAATAACTTGTATCACAGCCACACGAATTAAAATAAATTCCCAATGAAAATGTGGTAAAACCATCACCAGTTTTGTTGCAAACCATAGACAATTGTGACGGTATCGCCGCCTTTTTATAGCAACAAATCAGAACTATATTCTCCATTGGATGAAGAAAAAAAGTTGGTTAAGGGCAAAAAGTTTATACTTATGAAAAAATAATATGCCTATCAGAAAGAATGATTTAATATGCAAAGAAAACTTTATATCTAATATATCGATATATTTGACTTATTTTATATGTTGAAGGAAACTAATGTTGATCCAATTGGCGCTTCATATGCGAAGCTCATTTATTTTAATCGATGTCGTATTTCAGAGTTCTATGGAGGAGGCCCGACAAGGTGATCACAAGTCCTCTCTGTTGCAGAAGCTGCTGTCGGAGTGACCGCGTGTACATAAATAAGTTATCTTTATATATAAATATATATATACTACTAGGTACCTCAACGGTTAAGTACCGCAGGCTGTAATCTAGACAGGTTAGCTGTATCAAGTGCATTACTACGTTGCTTGTTCGTTTCGTTAGGGTAGTGCGGAGCGAGGGAAGGCGCAGGGTCTGAGTGCAATTGTACATAGATTGGGACTTGTTTATATTTATATATTATATTTTATTATTGGACTTGTTTAAATTCAGATTACGTAAGCGCCCCGGCGCCTGTTATTATTTGAATGTGTTTAGTGTTGTCTTCCTTTCAGTGAGTGTTCATGCTACGCATTACCAAAAATAGTAACTGTTAATATTTTATATATAATTTAAATCACGTTATTGGAGAGCTCGTTTTGTTGGACATTGTGATAGGCGATCGCCATGTTACTGTTGCTAGGAGCGTTCCTAGACCTTATATTAGTGCTAGCATTCATACTTGATTATTGTCAATTACACCCAGCCACTAAATTAAAAGATGAACAAATTGACAGACAAAACATTATTTAATTACACAGATATTTTTTGTACATTATTGGAGTTTTGAAATATATCTATATATTACAATAAAATATAATTTCTGTGTTTTTTGTTTTTTCCATATTTCTTTCGTCGGTGCTGCTTCAGCTTCTGACCATGTATTAAGTGATACCTATAACCAAATATCCTATTATAATGCTGAAAACCCAGTAGCTTACTTTTGCATTGTCAGACCTCTTTTATCAGTATATGTAGTTTAGTGGTTTATTAAGTCTAATTTGGTAAGTTAAGATTGAAAGGGGCTGTGATTACACCACATATTGCTATAGTATTTACACATGGCCAAAATAGTGCATTCTATCATGAATTCTAGCTTGAGAGTACAGTACGACGGGCTCTTATGGAATACCGTAATGCCATATTTTCCTGGAAAGTTGATTTCAACTAAACGTGCAGTTGTCAATCAAAATATATCCTGCTTTTGTATTGCACACAGCTTATCTACTAATATTGTTCTCAAGGCAATCTTGCCTGATACACTTCTGTTGGTGGTTCTCAAACTGCATTTTTATTTGTATTGATATTTTATTTACATCGTTAATTAAAGTTACAAAGCTCTGAACTAATACCATTTTTAGTAATAAACGATACTTGTTGCAGGTAGCATAGAATTAAAATTGAATATAAACAACATATAATCTATTCACAATTGATTTGCCATCCAACAGGCTGTGGAAATCTGGGGGAATGTGTGGTGGTATCATTGAAATTTGTCAATTAATTAAGTTGGGTTATGCTAGTTTTTCTTGATAGAGGTTATGTTTTTTGAAAGCAGGCAATGCTGCCAGTGGAGCTTGTTTATTCATTTAACGTCCGTCTATTGTTGCTCAATATTGGTTTATAATACTTAAATATAATAATGATTTCATTATAAATAAAATAATAACTATAATTTAAATGTTGTCGTAACACATACCAAATACATATTGCTGTTCTTTTTACATGAGAATTCTGAACTCAAATCGTATGTATACAGAGTATATTCCACGCCATTCTTTGTTGTCCTATATTTAGGTCTTACAGCAAATTAAGAAGAATTAACGCCCATGCCACTCATGTTTGAAATTGATATTGTGGTAGTCCAGTGGTTGACTGTTTGCCTCTGGTGCTAAAAGACCCAAGTTCGTATTTTCTCGGGCGAAATAAAAACTGTAAAACACTCATTCATAATTTAGATGCCAAAAGAATATCCCTACCCTATTCGACCTTCATGCTATCACTAGAAGTATCTGAATCATCAGCACCCTCCGATTCTGAATCAGATTCCCCAATTGAAATAATGAAAGGAGGAATATTTTCAAACGATAAATTTCCCATATGTTTTGTCCAGTCTTCCGAAATAAGTTTTTCACAATGCTCACAGTTGCGCTTTTTCAAAATTTCGTCAGTTACGTATCTTTTATTTCCGTCTGCTGTAAAAGGTTTAATTAACTCCCAAAGTTTTTTCTTAGTAATTTTGCCCTGAATTTCGACATTGTGGTGGTTAACCAACCATTCCTGTAATACACCTTTTTTTTGCAAGAAAATGTGAGCGGCTTGTCAAACTGCATTGAATGATAATGTGCGTTGTCCATAACCACGACAAATTTTCCTTGCAACTTGTCCAAAGCAGGAATCAGCTGATTAACCAACCAATTTTGAAAAATTTCCCCATTCATAGTTTTATGATAGTCCCTGTCGTTGTTCTTTGAGTCTAGTAACATGTCGCACCCTTCCAAAAAGCCTAAATTACATCCCGCATTCAAATTCGTGAACCTCTTCCCCTCACTTTTAATTTTGGCTGGGTTACTTTTAAGATCGGTTTCTTGTACCCATTGACGACTCGCGGATCCATTTTGGTAGATCCACGTTTCGTCTAGGTACACGAATGTCACATTTTCACTAGAATTTTGATATTGGAGAAATTGTCTGAAAAATTTAATTTTGGATGCAACGACGTGTTTTTGTTCACATAAAATTTTGCGTCCATTCACCATTTTGTGTTTGTAACCCATTGAATTAAGAATTTTGAATAAAGTAGTCCTGCGCCCCTTGTATTCCAAATTTTCGCGGAGTCAGGCAGGAGTCTGTCGAGAGTAAAATGTTCATTCTTCAGATGATACTGCCAAATTTGTCGTTGCAAATCTTTTCTAAACGTGTAATTTAAGAAAATGTCCGTCTTAGCATGTTTACTACAAATGCATGGACAGGAGTTTTGAAATCGTGCATTTGTAGTAAACATGCGAAGTTTACTACAAATGCATGATTTCAAAACTCCTGTCCTTGTGATAAAATGTCCCTTATAGAACGCTCAGACACCTAAAATTATAAATAATTTGCAATTGCATATTAAAGAAATAATACATGCTTACTTCAAATATATCAATTAATCGATTTATAATCGTAAATCGTGTGAAGTCTGGCCTATCTTTTTTATAATGGTTGAAAGCTTTCACAATTTGCAGTTTAGTAACTTTGTTAATAACTTTCACCATTCTGACAATTAAGTAGGTATAATATATTATGTGTTTTATTAATTCTAAACTTACTAGATTGTTTTAGAAAAGTAGGGGACTCTAGAGCTGGCAACAGGGCAATTTCATTTTGACATAGCTAGAAATCAATCAAATAACATTTAAGAAAGGCAACTTAAGAAAAAAAAAACAGCCTGCTGGATGGCAAATCAATCGTGAATAGTGTATACAACATGGTCGTAAATATGACAATTCTAAATACTAATCTTTTGTTTTATTTTTCATTGTTCGCTGTCACCATTGCCCACTTCACTATTAATATCATCATAACTACCTGCAATATTTGTGTCTATAAAAAACAATTAACTAACCATTAATATTAAAAAAAAATTATAGTCCCAATTTCTACCTAATTATAGAAACCCACACAAACAGATATTGTAATATACCACAGGACAGGTGTGACCACAAAACACATAAATTAACAGCCTATACGTCATTGATACATAAAACTCTTAACAGTTCCTCTAAATAGCAGTGATTACACCAAAGAGATTTCTATTATTAAACAAATTGCACACAGTAATGGATACATTACAAAACTGATACACACACTAATCAAAAAGAAAGATTATAAATTAGCAAAAAATGTTAAATATATTTCAATTCCATATTATGTATTTATAGTACATTTAGAGTAATTTATAAAACAAATTTACAAATTATTTACAAATTAAAGTGTTCACAGTGTATTTCTGTATATATAGGCCAGACAATTAGAAATTTTGATACCTGAAATAAAGAATACATACTCTCGTACAAATACAAACGCCCAATAAAATCCAACTATACTAGACACTTATTTGAAATTGAGCTAATAGATTCCCCGCTATTGGAAGTTTTGGAATAGAAGACAAGAGTCAAGTCCCCAATCAAGATGCAGTGTGCTATTTCCCTAACTACAAATGTTTACAATTAATAAGCGCTTTTGAAAATGACATTTTGCATGTCAAAATATCTATTGGCGGTTAAATGGTTCTCAAAAACGCATGGATTAATGAGCATGTTATCAATAATTCCACACCAGATATTCACTGAAAATCGACAGGGCTTGTCCGAAAAGTAATGTAAGTAAGTCGATGAAAAATAATGTATTGATCAGATCGGTACACACATTAAAAGGTTTCAAAATAGGCGTCGATACATCGCTTTCAGCGAGATTTCCCGGCATCGAAGGCATCACGCTAGGCCTCCTCCGGAATGCTCTTAGCGCCTTGGTGCAAGCCTGTTTGACTTTGTCAACTGTCCCGAAATGATGTCCTTTCATGGGAGTTTTCAAGCGCAGAAACAAAAAGAAATCTGGGGGAGCCACGTCAGTACTGTAGGGCGGCTGGGGAACTGCTGACACCTTTGAATTGGTCAGGAAGCGGGTCACGAGGAAGGCGGTGTGGGCTGGTGCGTTGTCATGGTAAAGTTTCCAATCGTCCGTGATGTCGGGCCGCACGCGATGAACCCTTCCTTTAAGTCTCTTGAGCACTTCCACGTAGAATTTGGCGTTGATGGTTGTACCGTGTGGTACGAACTCGTGGTGGACGAGCCCCCTGATGTCAAAGAACACAATGAGCATGGTCTTGACCTTTGAGTTGCTCATTCTGGCTATCTTGGGGCGAGGTGTGCCCTCGGCACTTTGCCTTTTTGTTTCGGAGTCGTATTCAAACACCCAAGACTCATGTGCTGACATTGTCTAAAAAGTGGGGGTCACTTTCACAAAAGTCACAAAGTTCTTGGCACGTTTCAACTCAGTGCGATTTTTGGTCGTCCGTTAGCACTTAGGGTACCAACTTCGCGCACACTTTTCACATGTACAAATTGGTCGACACAATCTCGTGGACGGTACTTTTTGGAATGTTTAATGTGTGTGCCATTAAACGACGGTCTGCGTTCGAAAGTTCTCTCACACGCGTCACATTTTCGTCGGTGGTGGTCGTAGATGGCCGTCCAGCGCGTGCTTCATCGCTAACCTTTTCACGGCCTTCTAAAAGGGCCTTGTGCCACCGGTGGACTTGATGTTGCGACAAACAATCATCACCAAGGACCATCTTCATCATAGAAAAAGTTTCCACTGCGGACTTGCCGAGTTTCACACAAAACTTGATGGCAATCCTTTGTTCCAACGAGCGCATTGCGGCTTGCACGGGAGACGAAAACGAGTTTCACGGAAAAGCCTTTTTTTACTCTCCGGATGGTCATAAACAACTGAGCGACCGCGGGTTCGTAAGTTCACTTCCTCCTCTACCGGTGCGAGCATGCTGCGACGTATAGTCGCTTCACAATAAAAATCACTGACATTACTTTTCGGACAAACCCTGTATGTTGATAACTTGACACTGTGGCTTGATGTGAATTTTACAAATCCCAAGAGTGGTTGCTCTTTCTGTTCATTAATCCATTAGGTACTTGTAAATGTTGCTTTTGATTTTGAATGATTCAGAGGCAGAATTCCATAAGACTAGCGAAATTTCTAGGTAAGAGGGCTGAACAGGCTGGATATGAAATGGATATAAACCATGATGTTTTAATGTTCTCCAAACACGCATTTTTGAGGCAGCGGAACTAATTTGGAATAACAATGATATTATAATATACAGGGTGTCCTTTAAATACCTTAGAAGCTTCAGGTAGCACTCTTCTGTAAGAAATACAGTCCTCAAAAACACTAACACGAACTTCCGAACTTCCTATAGTGCTTAGTTTCCTCACACGAGACACTTAAAGAATATTATACTTGGCAACGTTGA
>JABXWE010017981.1:0-22231 GCA_014611495.1 Limonius californicus | reverse complement strand
GTGAAGAACCTATAGCTGTACCGTGTAAAACAAGTATTACGGTTACTGAACCCTGTTTGGTGGAGGAGGAACCGGGACCCAGTATAAATGGGATTCCCTCCATGGAGGGTGAAGTACCCGTTTCGTCTAGACCTAAACGTAACATTAAAGTGCCTGTTCGGCTCACATATGATTCGTTTTAAATTTCGTATTTTCTGTTGGGAGATGTAATATGTGTAAAGTATATGTATACCCCACGAGCGCATGAGCGTGAGGTATGGATACAGCGTCCGATTGTGGGCAGTGTGTGTGTCAGCCTTGTCTTGTAAATGGTTGTTATTATGTGTGCACTTGTGGAAATAAAGTAGAATAAAATACAGGGTTTAATTACTACTTCACAAAGAAACAGATAGCCTGGAATCGACGATATTCCTGCGGAACTACTGAGGTGGGTGTGAGGGGGGGGGGTACCTAGACACCGCTTTAGTGAGTCAAATATCAGAATCGTATGTACCATATATAAAAAAGGAAAAAACAAATTGTTCGAACTACAGGGGTATATGCTTGTTTAATGTTACGTACAAGTCCTAACACGGATAATTAATTAACGGTTAACCCCACCTTATGTTACTTTGAAGTTCAATAGTGATTCCACGTTGGCTTTATTACGGCTTTTGTTCAAAGAAGATCCTGTAGATTCTAGAGGATGTTTGTGTTTTTTTTTAATTCTAGAGTCTAGAATTAATATAAACCCGTAAACATAAAAATAAATAATTATATTATATATTTGTGTCTAGTCTTTGTTTCAAAATTGCTTTGCAGCAAGAAGCGTACTATCGGTAACAACTTCACAGACATGCAGCTTAGACCGTGCTATTGGGTTCAGCCAAATGCAACGTTTCGATATTTAAAATCAGTCTATGGAAAGAGTAATGCTCCAGTTTATAGAATATTTGATATGGATCAGACAGGTCTGTCTATGGTCCCAAACAAACAACCCAAAGTGTTCGCTCACAAAGGCAAGAGGACTGTTTCAACAGTTATGTTTGCTGAAACGAGTTAATTGGTCACTGCAGTATGCTTATGAGTCCCCGAGACCTTTGGACACCACCAAGACTTATTTTTGCTAGAAAGCGAATGAAATATGAGCTATTTTATGGAGCACCTCCAGGCCCTGAAAATGATTTCTGATTTGGGATATATGAATTCAGCATCATTTTTAAATCGGTTACGCCATCTTTCTGATTTTGTTAAACCATCCGAAACAGATGATCCTGCAATCCTGATATTGAATAACCCTGTATCCCACTGTTCTCTTGAGGCCATTCTTTTCGCAAGCAACCGCTGCACCGTTCTTTTGGCACTAATACCCCATGCTAAACATAAGATCCAACCTTTGGATACAGGTTCCTTCTTTCTACTGAAAACCGCTTATTATATAAACTAGCTGGTAACAGGCATTTTTTTGTGACTTGTGCACAATTAATTTTTTCAGAATGGAATTGAAAGAGTACACCTTCATTGTCTTATTAGATATGTTATTACGAATGCGTACTCTTTGACCTATACTCTGGGGGAACAATTAACCTAAGAGGGCTCGTATTTGTTAAATTCTATAGGGCGTCTATTTTAATTTATTAATTACATATTTTAGGATTTAACCCAATCGGTTTTGAGTGAAATACATTTTTCAAAACAATACACGCTATTTTATTCAAAAAACTAGGTTAGGCGCGAACCTAGGTTCGCGTCGAACGTCTGTGTATTAAGTAGTGGAGTGCTCCGACGCAAATCTAGAAAAAGAGGCGATAAATAAGTAAAGTTTAAAAGTAGTGAGTGACATAAGGGAAAAGGGAAAGCAGAAGACTAGGTAAGGGAAAAAATTGGAGGGAAGAAGTCTCAGACTAACGTAACAAAAGCTTAAACAAACAAAGACCGCTTAGAGAATAGGGGCGAAAGTCCCGTGCCGCACCGACTGCAAGGAGAAAGCGAAGGCCGGGCAGCCGGGGCCGGCCTATACGATAACTGATAATTACAATCGGCCAAAGCACAGCGAACCAGAAAAGACTTAAAAAATGGGAACTAACAGCGAATTTAATGAAATTAAAGGAATGTTTGAGGTAATAAAGCGGAAATTGACTGGTATTGATGAGAAAATGGAAAGAAATGCGAAAGAAATTAAAGAGCTAAAACAGGAAAATCAACAACTTAAACAGGTAATACAGAAGCAGGAGGAGAGAGTGGAGACCCTAGAGAAGGAGCTGCATAGAAAAAATATAGTCATATACGGAGTAACTGAGAAAGAGGAAGAAATAGATGAAGACCCGGAAAAAAATACCAAGGAACTGTTTGAGACTATGGGAGTAGAGATCGATCTAAAAACGGAAGTAGATGAAATAAGGAGAATAGGGAAATATAGTAAGGATAAGAACAAGCCAGTACTGCTAAAGTTTATGACGGGCAGCAAAAAATGGAAACCCTCAGGCAGACAAATAAGCTGAAAGGAACAAAAATATGGACCAACGACGACTATACGAAAAAAATACAAGAGGAGAGGAAGATATTAATCCGACACTTGCAACAAGCAAGAGGGAAAGGGCATAGGGCGTATCTGAAGTATAACAAGCTAGGGGTGGACAACGTAGTATACGGGATAGAAGAGCTGAAAGATGGAGAGTAGACCGAGGGAGGCCACCACGAAAATAAACGAACAGTTAGCGATCGATCACCAGAAAGAGATACGCATGAGCAGCAGGCAAGAAAGGCAGACGGAAAAAATAGGAAGAATAGACCCGGCAATGATAATGACAACGAATTGGTAACACATAATAATAAAAGAGGGAAGAGGGATATAATACTGGGGAGTTGGAATGTACGTAGTTTAGGAGTGGTGGGGAAGTTTCAAAATTTATTAAGGGAGATCAAAAGATACAATGTGGGAATACTGGCAATCCAGGAAATGGGATGGAGAGATAGTGGCATTATGGATTCAGAAGGGTATACAATATGCTGTAGCGGAAGTAAAAAAGGGAAGCTAGGAGTAGGCTTCGCAATAAGCGAAAAGTATAGAAAAACCATAATTAAATTTACCCCAATAGACGAGAGAATGGCAATATTAAAACTGAAGGCAACTTTTAATAATATAGTACTACTAAATGTACACGCCCCAACTGAGAGTGAAGATGAAGCAAAAGAAAGTTTCTATGCAAGGCTGGAGAGTGAATGCGCTAAGATAGGAAATTACGATATAAAAATAGTTATAGGCGATTTAAACGCAAAAGTGGGGAGGGAGGACATATACCGACCAACCATTGGGAAAAATAGCTTACACAGTAGCAGTAACGATAATGGGGGAAGACTAATCGACTTCGCTAGCGGAAGAAACATGGTGATATCTAGCACAAAAATCACACATAAGCCAAATCATAAAGAAACCTGGATATCGCCTGACCAAAGAACCAGAAATCAGATAGACCACCTTCTGATTGATGCAAGACATGAAAGTAGCATATTAGATGTAAGGAGCTATAGGGGGGCTGATTGTAATATAGACCACTTCCTAGTAAAAGCCAAACTAAAGCAAAGAAATACGAGCGAAAGAGAAGGGAAAGCAATACAAAACAAGTACTTTAATACCAACAAATTAATAGAAAGTGAGAAAATGAGAGAACTGCATGCAAGCAGAGTAAAGGAGAAATGTGAGCAGCGAAGAAATCAGAAAAAGGAAGAGAAGGACAGCCCAGACGAAATAGCAGAAAGCTGGAAAGAATTAAAGAAAATAATTGTGGAAACGACAGAAGAGATAGTAGAACAAAACAAGAAGAAAAGGAGGAATAAATTGTTTGACGAAGAATGTGAATGGGTATTAGACGATAGGAACAAGGCGAGAACAGATATGCTAAGAGATACGTCAGAAGAAATGATAGACAAGTTCAAGGACAAAAGGATAGCAAATGCGAAATGCAGAGAGAAGAAGAGAAAATACGAACAGACAAAACTGGAGGAGATGGAAGAAGCGAGAAATAGAGGGAAGACGAGAATATTTTATAAAGAGGTTAAAGGCCAAAAAAAGGGTTCCAGCCAAGAACACAATTATGCAAAGATGAAGAAAGAAATTTAATAGGTAACAAATTAGAAATAATCAAAAGATGGAAAGAGTATTTTGAAAAACTCTTAAATTCAGAGAACGGTGAACCACATATGACAGAAGAATTATGGGAGGACCAAGGGGGAGATGATACAGTGGAACTGCCAACGCGCAACGAAGTCGAATAAGTTATAAAAGCACTCAAAAACCATAAATCCCCGGGGGAAGACCCTATCACAGCGAAAATGGTGAAATATGGAGGGCCAGTAATAGTGAATCAAGTACATGAGTTAATCGAGAAGGTATGGGAAAAGGAAATAATGCCCAAGGAATGGAGTATGGCAATCATATGCCCAATCCACAAGAAAGGAGACAAGACCACTTGCAACAACTACAGAGGGATAGCGCTGCTTAACATGGGGTACAAGATATTAAGCAAGGTAATAGAAAAGAGGCTAAACCCATGGATGGAGAAGACGGTGGGAGATTATCAATGCGGCTTCAGAAGAGGTAGATCGACGACGGACCAAATATTTGCGATCAGACAAAACCTCGAAACATTCGGAGAGTATAACATCGAGTTACACCACCTGTTCATAAACTTTCGCCAAGCCTACGATACCATAATCAGGAGTGAACTATTCAGCGGGCTAGACGAATTAGGAGTAAGGAAGAAGCAAGAAAGCTTATAAGATTGGTGAAAATGTGTTTAACGGAAACAAAAGCTAAGGTTAAAATCCAAGATCAACTGTCGGAAGACTTCACAATCAACAATGGGCTAAGACAGGGAGATGCAATGTCAACTACCCTGTTCAACTTTGCACTGGAGAGAATAATGCGAAGGATACCAGCTAACCCGGGAGGGTCGATCTTTAACAGACAATACCAAATACTTGCATATGTGGATGACATTGACGTTATAAGTAGAACAACGAGAGACTTGCATGATGTATATGAGTATCTGGAGGAAGCGGCAGCCACACAAGGGCTAAATATAAACGTGGACAAAACGAAATATATGATAACCACCAAGAACACAAACCCCCCACGGGAATTTTAATGCAATTACTCTGAACCGACAACAATACGAAAGGACCAACAATTTCAAATACCTAGGCTCCATAATCAACGAAGGAAATGAAATAGGTGAAGAGGTGAGAGCCAGAATTGTAGCAGGCAACAAATGTTATTACGGGTTAACAGACATGCTAAAATCTAAAGCACTCTCAGTGAAGAGCAAAGTGAAAGTGTATAAGACAGTTATAAAACCGGTGGCGACGTACGCGGCAGAAACGTGGTGCATAACTAAAACCGAAATGAAAATGCTGGATCTTGGGAGCGAAAAATCCTTAGGAAAATATACGGGCCGATGAACGAGGGTGGGGGGTATGGCGAGTACTAACAAATCAGGACCTAACACGGTATGAAGAACCAAACATATCTGCGGAAATTAAAAGCGAATAAGTTGAGCAGGACATGTGCAACGTATGCAGCCTCTGAGAGGACTCAAAAAAGTATTGGAAAGTAAGCCTGAAGTAAGGAAAAGCAGAGGGAGACCACGCCTACGGTGGTTAGAGGAAGTAGGAAAGGACCTTAAAGAGATAGGAGTCACAAGATGGAGAGAAAAGGCACAAGACCGAAAGGAGTGGAAAATGGTCGTAAGGGATGCCAAAAAGTTGGGGGAGGAGCAGTGAACAAAAGATTACAACACGATTGCAACTGTACAAAAGTTAGGAAAAGCAAAGAAGACCCCCCCCTTGAACATGCCCCTTGAACACGTTCCAGGGGGGTTGGGAGCGAGTGACTACTGCGCACGTATAATACAGTTTTGTGGCCCAGCCGGGAGGTCAAGGCCCTTCATGGACCGTCGCACCACGGAGTAAGTAAGGTTAGGTGCGTATTCTTGGGCGATCCTACCCTAAAACAGCGATCACTTCCTTATAAAAATATATGCCGACGATAATACAGAAGACAACGCCATACCCCATCCTATATACACTAAATCGAAACTACAGGACGGAGACTAGCAAATATACTCCGAACAGGCAATTACAGAAAACAGCGACTTTGCTGAAAATAACAACATAAACTAGATAGTTGACCGATTCACACAGTGCAATACAAACGCAGCGAATCAAGCCTTTGGAAACAAATAAATATAAAAATTAAGATAGTACTTACCATGATGTGACAACAAATGTGAGGAGGCAATTAAGCAGAATAAGAAGGCGTTATACAGCTACAGAATAAACAGAAACCAAGAAAATATATTACATTTAAAACCAACTCACGCAGTACTAAGAAAAACAATATTACGAAACTAAAGGAAATCTTAAGAAAAATGTATATCGACGATTCACACAGTACATCACAAATGCAGCGAATTAAGCCTTTGGAAATAACAATGGCCGTAAGCCCGTTAACCGACGCATAGCGGCGCAAGATGTCAGGGGACGCCGTTGACATCTGAGAATAGAGTAGGTAGTAGCACAAATAAGTTAAAAGTCGGTTAATTTGCGGTAGTAGGATAATAACAAACATAACATAATGCACAATAACATTATGGCAGAAACCCCAAAATAAAAATAGAAGAATTTTAAATAATTCAGAATAACGTTGTAAAGTTATAAAGGATCATGTTCATTCCGCCCTCAAGAATATTAAATATGATATTATTAGCACATCATTCTCAGTATAATTATCTGTACGTACATTTATATCGTTGCTAGGAAAATTATTTATAAACTAATATATCCTCTTCCGTGCATTTAGAGAACGAACAGTACACATAGTACCGTTCTGTAATATGTAAATATTTGTCTTCGGGTTATCGTTGAATTTGGTTTCTGTATCGTATACTTAGAAAAACAAAATAATAGTGACGGTGCATCGCTGGCCGAATATATACACAACAATTGTTTTAAATGAGGCCTGATATTCACTTTTAGTGCATGTGCATTATTAGTAAAAATAATTGAGATAGTATATTATTTTTATACGTGTTTCTTCATAGGGCTAATAATAAGTTATACTGTTCTAAAGAGGGAGAAGTTGTTAATGTGGAAGTATCTTATAAGCGACATCAGAAGTTTCAGAAAAAGTTAGTGGTATGGTGAGCTAAATCTGGTCATTGTGGTTCTTCAGTATACATATGTTCATCTGGAAATTCTATTAACTCAGAAATTTACGAGAAGCAATGTATTAGAACAACAATGAAGACATTTTTAGAAGGGGAACGTCTCGTCGGTGAATTTGGTTTTTGGCAGATATGGCAAAAACACATTAGACTAAAAATGTCATCAGTGCACAGCATGAGCTGGAAATACAATTTGTCGAGAAGGCAAGAAATGTCCTAAATGTGCCCCAACTGAGACCAATCGAGTGATTTTGGAAAGAGAAGTTTATTTCAGAGGTTGGGAAGCTTCCACAATCAAAGAGTTAAAGAAGAAAATCCAGCAGAAGGTCCGGTGAACGAAAACATCAATATTTCAAAATTTAATACGTTGTGTAAAATATGTTGTTTATTCCAATAACATTTTGTTACAATTAACTGTAACGTTCTTTAGTTTCTGCACAACAAATTTTGTGCTATTTTATGTTCCCACACCCTTAGCTAACAACAAACATAGAGTTAGTAAGTAAACATCCATTTACATTACATTACATTAGATATTCTTTACAGAATTGGATTAGCAGTAACCAGAATGTATTTGAATACCACCGCATTAATGAAAATCAAAACTAAACCCCTAAGGAAAAATTAGAACACCATTTACTATGTTCCAGAACTGAAATTTATAACTTCTAGTTGTACACAAGCTAGTTTAGCTCTTGCTTTTAACTTCTACAGTAAGAACATAGTAGATAGCTACACATTTTGAAAATCACATGTATTATGTTGCAGAACGAGAAAGGTTATAACTATAATGTAAAACTGTTAATGTGACAGTTGTTTCAAAGGCAGTTTGAGACAGTAAAAAGAATCAAGAAGGGGCAGAATGGGATATTCCATACCGGTTCGAAAAGGACGATTTACTAGGAAAAGTGTTGGGTTAGTTACTATATAATTTCCGTGCAAAGGAGATGTAAACTGAAGATTACGTATAATGTATGTAGGTGAAATAGTTCTTTCTACGAATTTTAATATAGTTCGATCAACATTACACTAGTTGGTGCAAACCCGGTGTAGTAGTGAAGTTATTAAATAACTAATATAACATCCGTTATTTTACTTACTAAAATTGGCTAGCATAATTTCATCAAAAAGAAAGATAAAATGATCATACACCACAAATGCGGACCCAAAAGACTTCCCAGTACAGCCAAAGACTAAAAAAAAAGACGCAGTTTCGACAAAGCCGTTATTTCAAAGTCTAATGTCAAAACCTGAACAAGGAGGCAAGTTGAGCAGCAAGCCCAAATGCTAAAAACAATATCTAAGAGATTAACAAAACTTGAAGGAAATAGCAATAAAGCTGCTGCCAAGAAACAAATAATGGATATAAAATACATTTGCAACAAACAATTGTAGCGATCTACTGCCCACCAAGACACAATCTGAAAAAAGAAACTATTTAGGCCTGCTACAAAACTTCTGAAAGAGATTTATCTGAAACACGAAGAGAAGCTATTCCTGAACCTGAAATAATTGAAAGATCTAACCATAAATTATGCTATAATTGTCCATCAAGGAAGTTCAGGAAAACCAAGCACATTTGTAAAAGGCCGATTTGTTTCCCATGCTCTAAACTAATATGCCATGGCTGTGTAGGGAAATTACCCAAAGAATGATTAAAGAGTGTCTGTCTACAAAAAATATAAACTCAGGACGAATATTTATTTGATGTTGATAGTTTACTGAAATACCCCAACGAAAGCGACAGCAACAGCCCGAGCACAAGCTGTAACGTGCTGTTTGACACTGACAGATGTAACAAACAAAACAAGAGAAGTGTTACATCTACTGCTACTGCACATTGTCAAAATGTTGAATCGCATATCGACCTGCGATCTATTATCTCGAATATGTTGTAAACCTTCTGAGGTGCTTCTGCTCTATGTAGTGATGCTGGTGTATGATTTTAAATATTCCCGCCTAGCTTTGTAGCATGCGGCTGCGTCCGCAGGTGCCCGCTTAAGGGCAGTGTGTTTCTGGACATGGTTGAGTAAACATGTATTAAAAGTAAGAAAAGTAGTTTTATTATTCAACTATCAAGGGACACCTCGCATTCGTCATTTTACACAAACATAGTGGTCCTTCGATCCAGGATGCAAGAGTATTCTACCGAAGTAGAATATAATTAGGTACAACAACTAATATTAACAATCAAGAATTGGCGCGCAAGGGAAGCGTCTACCAAGCAAGCAAGAATCCACCCGGCGCAAGAAACAGTGTGCAGGTGGTCAACACAAAACGAGACTGCAGTCGACCAGTCAACCCACTGAGGTTTTCGCTGCCACGAAATACCAGATAGCTACAGGATACAACTGGGCCATCCAAGCACACATTTGTAATATTCCAGTACAGTCATATCTTGTTTGTAACACACATATCGTGTATCTTTATCATTGTACATATTATTCATTTGTTCGGAGGTAAATATTAATAATTCATAAACCATCGAAAACGTTACTTTAGAATCTTTATACCATACATTACCAATAATCCAATAAATATATAAAACCAGAAAGTGTGAATTATTAAAGTTCTTCGAAACCAAGAACCTCAACCACGAGTAACTCGTCCATTACACATTTAACAAACTTGAAAGTATTTTGCATGTGTCGTATCCTACAACTCCTCCTTCTTTGTGTCGCTCATTATTATTTATCCTTACATTTTAAGAATGGAGACAAGTTTGAAATCATTAATAACAAAACGGGGCAGCCTAAAGGGCAGTGTGTTTCTGGACATGGTTGAGTAAACATGTATTAAAAATAAGAAACGTAGCTGTATTATTCAACTATCAAGGGACACCTCGCATGCGTCATTTTACACCAATTCAGTATCTTTAAATAATTTATTTAGCATAAATAAAAATATCGTTTATTAATAATAATACTTAACCACATTACTACATGGTATGGTGATACATTTACAAAACTCCAGCTGAATGATCAATTCTATACAGCTGCAACCACCACTGTTTCTTTACCTTCAATTATTCAATTAAGGTAGTCAGTTTTCAAATAGTTGCAAATAATAGCGCTTTTCTTATCACATTGGTCTCTATCTAATTAACAAAAAGGTCTATAACGAACAATATTACATAAAATATTTTGCTTGGCAAGAAAACGGAAACTTCGTCATCCATATAAATCCCAATTTTAAATTTGGGACAACTGTTTAAATGCCACAGATACAGTATATTATATATTTCATCCATTCGTCAGCGGCACAGCTACGAGACAAGCATACTACAAGTTTCTTTGTTAAACATGGGCTAAGAAATCTGGTAAAAACCCCGAAAACGTGAGATCCCATCGACCAACTAGCTTACTGCCGGTCATGTCTAAGGTATTTGAGAAGCTTATATTAAAAAGAATAGATCCAACGTTGCAACAAAATCAACTAATACCAAAACATCAGTGCGGCTTTAGGGAGCAGCATGCAACACTAGAACAGGTACACAGAGTAATGCGTCAAATAAGCTCGGGCCTAGAACGACCCCAACGAAAGCGACAGCAATAGCCCCAGCACAAGCTGTAAAGTGTTGTTTGACACTGACAGATGTAACAAACAAAGCAAAAGTAGTGCTATTTACATCTATTGCTACTGCACATTGTCAAAATGTTGAATCGCATATTGACCTGCGATCTATTATGTCGAATATGTTGTAAACCTTCTGAGGTGCTTCTGCTCTATTTAGTGATGCTGGCTTCACCAATTCAGTATCTTTAAATAATTTATTTAGCATAAATAAAATATCGATAATTAATAATAATACTTAACCACATTACTACATGATATGGTGATAAATTTACAAAACTCCAGCTGAATGATCAAATCTATACAGCTGAAACCAGCACTGCCTCTTTAGCTTCAATTATTCAATTAAAGTCAGTTTTCAAATAGTTGAAAATAATAGCGCTTTTCCTATTGCATTGGTCTTTATCTAAATAACAAAAAGGTCTATAACGAACAATATTACATAAAATGTTTTGCTTGGCAAGAAAACGGAAACTTCGTCATCCATATAAATCGCAATTTTAAATTTGGGACAACTGTTTAAATGCCGCAGATACAATTTGTATTATATATTTCTGATATGTATTGTAGACCATAAGGTCTTTCTGCTCAGGATACTGTCGCTTTTGTTAAAGCTTGTCTGTGTGAATTACCAAAATGTAGTTACTTCTTCGCGAACGATGAAGTATCTCTATATTTTTCTTTCCAGCAGTGATGAAGTTGAGATTCGTTTTCAGCAAGCTACTTAGCAAGACCACGACAGAATTACCCTTTAGATCCAATGGAAGTAATTTCAATATTCAATAATTCAGCCACCGACGCCCTTTCAACAATATACAACTCTTGTCTGCAAATGTCGTACTTTCCCATTTCATGGAAAACCACCTCCACAATCATGATCCACAAACCCGGCAAAGACCCCAAACACCCCACATCTTATAGACCCATTTCTCTTCTCAACATCATGGACAAAATCCTAGAAAGAATCATGGCCTCCCGCCTCAGAGAAATCCTCGAATCGAATAATCTCCTCCCCCCCGAACAGTTTGGCTTTCGAGCCCATCGATCCACCACAAACCCAATCATGGAACTTCACACCGACTCGACCAAAAATGCCAACCTGAACCGGTGTAAGCTCGTCGTTTTTCTCGACATAGAGCGTGCATTCGATAAGGTCTGGCAAGACGGTCTTATCCACATATTAATCGCCCTCAATCTCAATCCCGCCTTCACCAAGCTGGTGTACTCATTTCTAAACAACCGCTCCTGTAAAGTTAAAGTTCAAAACTCATTTTCTTTCCCTGTTCACCTCCACTCCGGCGTCCCCCAAGGAGCAGTTCTGTCCCCCCTACTCTACATCATATACTCCCACGACTTTCCAGTCTCAGATCCAGCCAGAACCAAAACCAGGCTTTTCGCCGACGACCCCGCCATCTGGTCCTCCCAACGCACTACTGAATTAACCTCCCGAGAAATCCAAACAGCCTTCAGTAGAATCCACACTTGGACCTGCAAGTGGCGGATAAAACTCAATGCCGACAAATCAAATTCCATTCTTCTCAGGCACCCCAGCATGTGCAGGAATCCATGTTTCGAACCCCATCTCATCAATCTTTCCATCAATAATCATCCAATCCCCCTCTCAAACCAAGCAAAATACCTTGGAATCACATTTTCTCAAACCTGCTCTCTATTACCAGACCTCCGGGAAATCTTCAAGAGTTCGCAACCGCTCCAACTTGCTGCGTCATATCCAAGGACGCTTTCAAGGTTGCAATTCTCGCACCCACCGCCATACTTACAACACCTTCATCCGCCCCATAATCGAATACCGTGCCCCCATCTACGCCTCCCTCCCCCTCGTGCCCTAGAGCAAATCTGCCAATGTGAACGACAGATTTTCCATCGAATTTTCCGGTTAGACTTCCGATATCCCAACATACTAATTCATGAAAACCCAGGCATCACTCCTATCTGCCGCCGTCTCCAAAAACTTCAAAAATCCTACATCACCCGCACCCTCAACGGCAATAACCGCTTAGCCGGAGCCACCCTCCGAATTTCTCCCAGACGCCACAACCGAATCCCCAGAAAACCCCGCAGGAAACTGAAACACCCCCCCACAGCTCTCTTATCTAGTCTGTATCCAGATCTCGCAGACGTCCTCCTCGACCTTGTCGAAAACACCCCCTCACAATGCGGTGAGCATTGTTAAAACTCACAGTCTATACTACACCACCTATCATCTAATTTACAGATACCATCCCAATGCAGAAACCACAGAAGCAAGAACTCAATTCAAGATGCCCAGCAGCAGAACCAACAAGAAGGAAGGAAGGAAGCCCAGGGTTGAAGAGAACTAAATCCTACAACGGCCCACGCACACAGGACATAATTAATATATATGAAATTTAATATCTTAAGTTTTTGTGAGTAAACGTATTTGAATTGAGATCCTATCGACCAATTAGCTTACTGCCAGTCATGTCTAAGGTATTTTAGAAGCTTATATTAAAAAGAATAAAACCAGTGTTGCAACAAAATCAACTAATACCAAAACATCAGTGCGGCTTTAGGGAGCAGCATGCAACACTAGAACAGGTACACAGAGTAGTGCGTCAAATAAGCTCGGGCTCGACCCCAACGAAAGCGACAGCAATAGCCCCAGCACAAGCTGTAACGTGTTGTTTGACACTGACAGATGTAACAAACAAAGCAAAAGTTGTGCTATTTACATCTATTGCTACTGCACCTTGTCAAAATGTTGAATCGCATATCGACCTGCGATCTATTATCTCGAATATGTTGCAAACCTTCTGAGGTGCTTCTGCTCTATTTAGTGATGCTGGCTTCACCAATTCAGTATCTTTAAATATATTTATTTAGCATAAATAAAAATATCGATAATTAATAATAATACTTAACCACATTACTACATGATATGGTGATAAATTTACAAAACTCCAGCTGAATGATCAAATCTATACAGCTGAAACCAACACTGTCTCTTTAGCTTCAATTATTCAATTAAGGTAGTCAGTTTTCAAATAGTTGAAAATAATAGCGCTTTTCCTATTGCATTGGTCTTTATCTAAATAACAAAAGGGTCTATAACGAACAATATTACATAAAATGTTTTGCTTGGCAAGAAAACGAAAACTTCGTCATCCATATAAATCCCAATTTTAATTTGGGACAACTATTTAAATGCCACAGATACAGTTTATTATATATTTCTGATATGTACTGTAAACCCTAAGGTCTTTCTACTCAGGATACTGTCGCTTTTGTTAAAGCTTATCTAAGTGAATTACCAAAATGTAGTTACTTCTTCGCGAACGATGAAGTATCTCTATATTTTTCTTTCCAGCAGTGTGAAGTTGAGATTTGTTTTTAGCAAGCTGCTTGGTAAGATCACGACAGAATTATCCTTTAGATCCAATGCAAGTAATTTCAATAGACATACCACTTGAAGTAATAGTGGGCAAATATATCCTTAGATTATTATGTACGAAAAACAAAAGATTTTTTACATTGCCAGAGTTTTAGAAAACCTTAACGATAGATAATATGGGATATAAAGTTAGTTTTCTGAAAATTAAAATAAAAGCAGAAGAAAAATGTATTTCTACGTGTCAAATTACACGAACTCAGGATCAGAACTTCGACGTTCGGCATGACACGCAAATCCAGACACAATTGCTGGCAGCCGTCGTCGTTAATGGGAAAATGCTTGAACGAGAACAACTTGATGGTCCTGTTATTCCTTAAAGTTTGCAGTAACGCCTCTAGATACTCTCCAGATACCGGAAGCCCATCGAGTTCTAAAGTGGAAAGTACCTGCGTGTTATTTACACAGCAGCTCAAAGATCTCATTAGCGACCTCATAATTTAATCAGTCCAAAGAGAGGCACATCGCCTATTCATACGGCGCAGCCTATCTTCCGTATTCGCTTCGTAAAGGAACTTACATCTGACAGCTCGGCTTCTGATTGCAATAACATGTAAGCTCGTGTCGAGGCGTAAAGCGTTTAATATTGGGGTCCATTCCTCTGCTTTGATGCGATCGACGGTAAAGTCCAAAACAGTATCGTTTTTTGGGCGCGGGGCTTTCACTACGGATAAAGGACTCGTATTGGGTCTTCTACAAAGTTCAGCATACCAAATGTAAACTATCTTCATAGGCTTCGTGGTTGAAATCAGTGTCGATACGGAGGATTTACAAGAACATGGCATTGTAGCTAAATTTTGTTAAACTCACTGTAAGAATGAAACTATACAAAATTGACAGCACGTCAGCATGAATTGACGATTTTTAAGGTGTCAAAGGGATTGACTCGTGGGGGCTCGAGAATACACGAACGTAGCTTTGCTTTGACCTCCACCGGCAAGTGAGTTACAATTTTATCGAATTTTTCTATTTGATTATTGATGTCATGCGAGCGAAAATAACAATCGAAAGTAGTAAAATACATACGAATGTCATTGTCTAAGTCAGGGAATGACACGATGACAGAATTGCTACAAAAATAGGGAATACTAGAAAGCGGGACAACTTATCTGTGTGAAAAATCCAGCGATGGTCGCTCAAGCAGTCTCATTCAACGGCTGGCAAAACACGGAAGGCAATGGCGGGATTCATTGTAGCTATCGGAAGCAGTTGTCTTCCGAAACGTCACGTAAAGAAGCAATCACGTCGGGGTCACCAAAATATTGTTATCTGGGGTTAAGCCCCAGACTCAATATGAAGATAAAAAGACAAGGTTGAGAAAAACGTGTTGTTTCTTTAATAAAAAAGCTCTGGAATGTATGAGATCAGGGGCATCGGAACTGACATAATCTATATTATCTGGGTTTTTTTAATACATTCCACTCACTGTGTGGATTTGCTTCAAGGTCTCTCCAAACTGCTTCATCAACAGCAATCGAATACTCTTGCTTGTAATTCATAAGGCCTTCAGTCCCTAGTATACGGACTATCTGAACTAGTTGATCACTGGAATCAGCTGCCAGGAAAAATGGGAACCTGCGAAATATCATAGCCGCAAAAAACCAATCAAAAGACCATATATTTTGAAGAAAAATGGAAACCTGCGAAATATCATAACCGCAAAAAGGCACCAAAGAGACCATATATTTTGAAGAAGCGATTCAAGAACATTCATAGTTGATAATTTCGGACAATACCAGAAACATTTACAACATAAGAAAGTCAATAATGACACATTCACAATATTTCATAACAATATAAGAAGTATATCAAAGAATTTCGAGGAAATTACCACTTTCCTAGATAATTTCCAAAATTCCCTGGACATAATAGTACTAACTGAAACGTGGGAAATTCACGACAATAGTCTTTTCGATATCCCTGGATATGAAAACTACTACAATGACAGCCACTTCAATCAAAACGACGGAGTAATTGTATATATCAACAATAAACATAACCCTAGAGTAAGTTCGCATAACTTTAGTCAAATAAAAATAGTTAAGATAGAATTAAGTATAAACAAATGTACCTTTATAATTAGCGCTATTTATAGACCACCCTCAACTGATCAGTTCCTATTTAACAACGACCTGAGAACATACCTACAACATAATTCACATGCAAAATACAACTTTATAGTAGGTGATGTAAATATAGATATCTCCTCAGACAGAAACTACTGTCAGGAATATTTAAATATTTTAAGTGAAGCAGGATTTTTGTCATTAATTAACGGGTATACCAGAGAAGAACGCGGAACATCAAGTTGCCTAGATCACATTTTCATAAAAGACAGTACTGCAAAAGAATGTCTCCCAATGATATTTCGTACCGATGTAACAAACCACTATTCCATCATGAACATCCTATTTCTAGAAAAAAGCGATATCATATTACCCAAAAAAAGTAAAAAAACCATTAAGAGGATAAACTACAAAAAAGTAAGGGCTACACTCCAAACGAAAGCGACTAACCTTGAACAGGAAATTACCAATAAAAACGTAGAAGAAGCAGCAAACTATCTTGTTGAACAGATAAGAAATGCGGTGAAATCGGCAACATATACAGTTACTTTGAAGCCTAATCAAATTAAACGAAAACCGTGGATAACAGCTGGGTTACTCAATTCGATAAATACAAAACAGCAGCTCTTTATAAATTATAAAAAGAACCCCCTGGATGACGACGCGAAAAAAAGTATCAGACCTACAGAAACCGACTAAATTCACTCATTAAACACTCTAAAAACTCCCATTTTCGAAACAAAGTCAGCCAAAACCAATCCAGCAAAAACCTGTGGAATGTTATAAACTCCATGACGCCAAGTAAAAACACGAACCCAGAAATAAAACAATTAATAAATATAAATAATAACGTCCCAATTACTGATAAGAAAGAGATTGCCGATACCCTCAATGTGCATTACACGAATATCGGGAGAAATTTAGCCAACAAAATTAAGAAACCACGAAACGACAAACACAGAAACAATTTAATTAATCCCAATTCAATATTTCTCACACCAACAGATAGCAATGAAGTTACAAAAATCATCAAAGAACTAAAGTCAGGGAAAGCACCAGGACTAGATGGCGTAACACCTGAAATGTTAAAAAATACAGTAGAAATTGTGGCCGCTCCAATCGCTCTATTAATAAATAAAATTCTAGAATCAGGTAACTGCCCAACAGCTCTCAAATCTGCGGTAATTAAACCGTTGTATAAAGGTGGCAACAGAGAACTTCCAGAAAACTATAGACCTATCTCCCTGGTTTCGAACATAGCAAAGGTATTCGAAAAAATTCTTAAAAAACGGCTAATCAACTTTCTAAACAAACACAAACTATTGTCCTCTAAGCAGTATGGATTTAAAGAAGGAGTATCGACGCAAGACGCAATTGCTGAACTAGTAAGAGATATACAAATGGCTCTCGATGAAAGTAAGCCGTGTCTTTGTATCTTTGTAGATCTAGCAAAGGCTTTTGACACTGTTAATCACGCACAATTGCTACAAACATTGGACAAGATGGACATACGAGGCACAGCTAACAAAATTTTCAAAACATATTTAAAAGATAGAAACCAGTTTGTAAATATCGAGGGCGTACTAAGTGAAAAAACAATAGTAGAGTACGGAGTTCCACAAGGCACAGTTCTTGGCCTAGTATTATTTACAATATACATTAACGAATTACTTCAACTACAAACAGAAGGAAAGATTCTCTCGTATGCAGATGACACTGCAATATTGTATAAAGATAATAACTGGGAAGACCTTAAAGGAAAAGCCGAGAGAGACATGATTCAAATAAAAGAATGGTTCCACAGAAAGCAACTTACAGTCAACTTCAAGAAAACTAGATATGTCCCATATGCCAATCGCACAAATAATCTACCATTGTACAGACATCTTACAGTAATAGACAGCCAAGGTACTAGTATTAATGTAGACCAAACCCTCTCAATAAAATATCTTGATGTTGATATAGATGCCCACCTACGTTGGGATACACACGTGAATAACGTAGTAAAGAAATTAAGGAGCATACTCTACAAATTTAAAAAATTAAAGGAAGTGCTAGATATACAAAATTTAAGAAAGGTATACTACGCCCTTGTGGACTCCTTACTGCAGTATGGCATAATAGCATGGGGATCCACCGCAACAACTCGTTTAAAGGCATTAGAAGTTATACAGAAAAGATTTTTAAAAATTATGTACAACAAGGAGTACACTTTTCCATCTGAGTTACTCTACATAGAAACAAACACCTTCGATATACGACTTTTATTTGCAAAAGCCATCATCATCCATCAATACCGCAATAAAGACAAATTAGAAAGAGTAGATCATAAGCATGGCACAAGAAGCGTAACGGAAGACCACTGCAAGGTACACAGACCTCAAAAAACAGCTGGACAAAAATCATCGAAATTTCTAGGTCCTGGATTATTTAATATCCTGCCAAGGGAAATGATAAAAATATCAAAACTAAACCTATTTAAAAATAATCTAAAAAGATGGATTTTGCAAGGTAACCGTAGAACTATACTAGCAATCGTGAACAGCGTCATATCGTGCCCCTTTTTGTACAACCCGTAATATTACTTTAGTACAATATTAAATAACAAAGTGCAATGTATAACGTGCAATTAGTGATAAGTTAAACACCCATAGTTACCACTTAATAATAATTACCTATAGTTAGCATTTAATAATAATTAAATATAATTAATATAGTTAGATAAATTCAAACAAATAATACTTATATTCCTACACAAGCGCAAGCTTCAGGGAGTTCACCTAAATTATAAGTTTATTGAAATTGTTAATTACTAATACCACTTAAAACTTTAAATAGATCTTATAAATTGCTCTCTACGGGAGTAATGATAACATGTAATAATGAAAATTCAATTCAATAAACCTTATTATTATTATTATTATTATTAAAGGAACTCTCCACACTACACTGGAAAATGGAGATCCCAGTGCCAAAAATCCCTACAATCATCCAGCTGATCATGACTCAGTTTCTGCCCACAAAACTGTCCAAGTAATGAAGGAGAGGATTAAAGACACGTTAGCGAAATCATCTCAAGTATTTGCCGAGAAAGTCTCAAAAATAGAAGATAGAGTAAAGGGAAAGATTCCTTTAGAAGACCACGTTAAGAGGACTCTTCGAAATCATAAGAAGAATGGAAACCCTAAAACCCCCACTAACCTAGAGGAATTAATAAATGAAGGTAACAAAATGCCATTTCAGTAGTATAAACAGTGTATTATATTTAAAAATTTATGAATTACAAAACCGCTAAGTAAACAATACTTCATATTTTTTTAAATATTAATATTTTATATGTATAATTATTGCAGGAGAATGGACATTGACGAGTGGACCAAACCCGGAGAGATTTTTGTTTTTTGATAATAGAGCCTCCGAAAGTGAGGATGAGGGCAGAATCATCATTTTTAGTACTGATAAGCAACTGGAGTACCTTTCTTCCGCCACTTCTTGGTACATCGATGGCAATTTTTCTTTGGCTCCACCACGTTTCCAGCAGCTATATGTTGTTCGATTGAAAAGATCAGGACTTTTCGTAACTGCTGCATATGTAGTATTGGAAAGAAAAACGGAACGAACTTATGAATGTATGCGGCAATATATTTTAAGAGAATGCGAGCAAAAATGTTACGGGCCAATTCTCACTACGAGAATTATGGGACAAAGAAAATCGCACGTTGGCGTGCTAAGAAATTTTCGGTACGGCCAAACGCGCTTTTCTTGGACCCGCAAACAAAAAAAAGATGGTAAAGGCCAGCGGCTTGCTCAGAGGAGTAGGGGGAGTTCGCTAAAAATCGCTTATAGAGAAAATGCTTAAAGTTGTATACAGGATGCGTCGAAATAAGTGGGCGCCACCTTCCAAAATCCAGCTGGTTTTGTAGGTCCTCGCGGAAGGTCGAGAAACCAGCAGCTCACGTGAATGGAACCTACCTTTACTTGTGCCTTCGCCTGTATAATTAAAGCTTGCAAAATCCTTACACAGCAAGTACAAAAGACACAATAAGACACAGTAAACTTTAAAACACATATAATGGTATGAATATTGGTTAAAATATGACAAGTTTAACACCAAAAATCCGATTTACAGAATCTTAATTCTTGAGCACTCAGAGAATAAAACTTGCCGTCGTTGACACACAATATTTATGTTAAAATGACTGTGTGGTCAAAGGCGTAAAGTTTACAGGAAATAATAGCATAAAATTAGCGTCTGTATATAATTAATGCAAAACAAACAGTGGCTTCAGGTCACTGTTAATATTTTTTTATCGATGTAACAACAAAGTGAATACGTTTGAATTTTGCAAGATACGCGTGCCAAGCCGAAAGTTACTTTCCACAAGCACAAAACTTGGTAGTTTTTACCTTTCGTGGATGAGAAGGCTTCGCACAAGAACAAGGTGTCGAATCCATGTAGAAACGGGAGGAAGGAGTGGTTGATCCTGGGAGATGTTGACTTCGGCGATGCCAGACAGGGCTATATCCGAATAATCGAGGAGATCAACCCCCTGAGCTGCTCTATTTGATGGGGCAAACTGCTGTCAACGATGTCAGCAAAATTCTCGAGAACGACGGAACGAACCAAAAACCAGGCACAGCACTTGTACGATTTATTTATTTATTTATTTCCCTTTAACCTCACAAAGATCCGAACTAAGTTCGTAGGAACAATTAAAACTTTAATTGTCCAAAACCATGGCGACCATTTTGCTATCACTTTTCTATAAATCCGACATTAATAAGTCGAGGATCTTTTGCACTACAGCAAAACACGATACGGTAAATCGTAAAAATAGCAATACGCCGCGAGGAAAAAAGGGAACGCTCTCCAGGGCTCGACCGTCGCTTCCAAAAGTCTGTCTTCCACTCAAAAAAAAAACATTTACGGGCCTCGACGGATGTTGATTTCGAGAACCGGAGTTCACAAGGCTCCGAAGTGAACTGCACTCCAAATGCAATGGGAATCAGCACCCCCCTCAAAAGATTGCACAACATGACGACATCTTACGAAATGTTCCAGAAAAGAATTTGTTTTTGACGCTCGGAATTCCAGGGAGCGTTCAAGGTCTCGCGCGAGAAAACCAAGCTTGCGACTTCACACAAAGGGACTATTGATACATTCCGAACTTCGACAGACAAAACAAAAGACCGAAAATAGTAACCCAAAATAAGAATTTAATTAGAACAGCGATATTAATTCCTACGAAGCGGCAAATGAAATTACGGAATTACCAAAGTGTGCGGCAAATTTAAAAATCACATAACAAAAAGCTAGAAGCGAATATTGTGTATATGGATTTCGAAAAAGTCACAATGAATGCTGTGAAATCTGCATTAGATGATGAAGTTATTATAAGAGGTTGCTTTTACCACCTGTGCCAAAGCACGCACAGGAAAGTGCAAGAGTTAGGCCTACAAAATGAATACCTCGTCAACGAGAGGTTGAGCAGTTTCGTAGGAATGTTAGATGGTTTGGCTTTCCTACCTCTTGATAGAGTCCCTGAAGGAATGGAGTTTTTGAGGGATCACCCTGACGCGGCAACATATATGAATCTAGTAAATTATTTTGATCAGACGTATGTCACGGGAACGTACAGGAGAGTTGGGAACCAGCAGGGAGGAGCGAGATTCCGACGTAGCGCTCCAGCATTTCCTCCAGAAACGTGGAATGTGAACGAAGCTGTGATAGCTGGTACAGACAAAACTAACAACAGCACTGAAGGTTTGTGTAATAATGTAATGTAATAATTATATTATTTTTAATTTTTTCCTAATTATAATGTATTTCTATTCTTTGAAATATATACTGTTTTATTTAATCGCAGAATTTCTGAATGTACCTTTCCATTTTCGGGTATCTTATAATATTATAAAAGTAGTTATTTAAAGGATATCTTTTTCCAGATGATTTTTTTCCG
>JABXWE010017980.1:0-34371 GCA_014611495.1 Limonius californicus | reverse complement strand
CGGTAGTATGAATGAGTGGGAGAAAAAAAAGATAATCGGGTCTGCAGCTAAGTTGATAATAGAAAAAAAAAATACTCATCACAGTGAGAAAATTGGGTTTACAATGTTCATACTTTAACTTGAAGAGCTTTTTAGTTACACGTTCTAGTATCCCCTCAGGAAGTATGGAACTCTTTAAATTTTAAAATGACCACATATTATATCGATATACAGCATGCATCAAAACAGGCAACCTACATTATTAACATGAACTATCCCCTAAAATATTGCTTTATCATATGTTTTATAAATTTAAAATTATTGTAAAACAATTACAATTGTTTTCGTATCGAAGCTAACCTTTCAGTGTATCGAAAAAAAATATATTCGCTATTATACAAATGTATTATCTGTATTAATCTGCTATGGCTAATATGTTCTCAACTTAAATATAGCATCAAACAGTCAGGATATAGCAGGTAACAATCAGTAGATCATTATTAAGGCTGATCTAACCCAAGTGCAGATTTCAAATCTGCCCCTTTCTTTTGGCTATAACGCAACCAACATTACAGATTACTACTATTATTATTATTTCAGGGGTTCAACTGTCTACCTGTTTTCGTACCCTTATTTTGTGACTTCAAAGAACCATAAATCAACGTGGGCAATAAACATATTCAGCGGGGTAGATATTAAAAATACGCGTAATTTGATGTATGATACATATAATAAAAAAAATTAACTACAGCCAAAAAATGAAAAAATAACCAATTTTGGCCGGGAGGATCAGCCTTAACGTACGAATCTTGTGCTTAACGCATTATCAAACCATATTTCATTAATAACAAAGCATCTGCAAGCATAAAACTTTAGCAAGTAATAAGTTTTCTATATAAAACTGAATATTATCGAAGAATATTATATCAATCTTCACCGTTTACTTCACACATAATCGTGATCGTATTCGTACTTGAAACTTTAACAAAATTAAACGGTCATTTTTAGGTTCAAAATATCGCAATTTTCAGTAACTTTTCTCACTAAATTACTTCCTGGAAAATGCAGAACAGTGACAAATACTACCCAAAGTTTTAAACTATTACAAAAGCGCGTCTCACTCCTCCTCTACTGCCTTTAGATTATTTTCTCATTTCAGCGTAAAATCGATAATTAGATTATTGGAAAGTACATTGAAGTATAAACATATTTTGCAAGAGTAATCACTTTAGAGAATTTTAAAAGCGGCTTAGTCTACTTTTTACGGGAAATTATACTTGTATATATCGTACTTTCCCATACCTTCAATATTGATCTGTACTGGTAAGTTTGAACTATAAGCACTAGCAGATATCGTCGATATTTTTAAATATATACTCCTAGAGCAACAAGTCAGATACATATACAGAGTGTCCCAAAACTTACCGGTAGCATTTTAAGGATGAATTCCAGAACTTACTTAGAGTCGAAAAGTCCATATAAACATACAAAGTGATTTTTTAAAAAGTCAATTGCAGCAAGCCTAGAAAAAAAGCTATTCCGTCTGCAGTCAGCTGTAATGAGCTTTGAATGACATTTACCTGTTTGTCAAACTGTGTGACAGTTCGGTAGTTAAAAATTTTGGCCCAACAAAATGTGAAAATGAACAAGAGTTTAGTTGCAACTGATTTGTAATTTATTAAAGTAAGTAAATTACAGGTTTTTCGTCAAGATGGCAGCTATGCTGTTACCATTTTCATATTGTCAGATTCTAAAGCTTAATATAGACGGGACAATCCGTAGGCTATTGCAATTGACTTTTTAAAAAATCACTTTGTATATCCTAAATGTAACCGTTAACGAGTAATATTGTTTTTTTCATAATTTATGTAGCTAAAATTTTAGTTCAACGAATTTCTGAAATACTGATGTAGTTGCCATGATCGCGTCTTTTGTTTGATAACATTTAAACATCGTTTTTAACAAATTATTGTTTGTAACTTGTAAGTTTATTACTGTGATGCTGACGTTATTGGCTTCTCCTTTGTATCCTTATTCCCATCGTAATTCACAGGTGATTGACAATTCCAATGTTATTTTCAAATGAAGAATATGCAGATATTTATTATGTTTACGGTCTGTGTGATGGAATTGCTATAGCAGCACAACATGAATGAATAAAGATATTCCAATAGAAGACTGTCTAAGCGTGCAGTTTTCTGTAATTCACATCGTCAGCTGAGGGAACATGGCACTTTCAATGCAAGACATGCAGTCGGTCAAGGAGTTGTCCGGAGACCCATAAACCATGATGAACAAGTTCTTGATTTATTACAAGATCCGTCTTTAAGTGTGCGAAGTGTGAACCAGGTTTGGAGAATAATAAGAAGTGGTCGCTTACATCCATATCATCATCAAAGAGTTCAGCGCTAGGTAATGATTTTAAAGCTCTTCTAGGATTTTGGAATTGGATACAAAAACCTTCCGCATATTTTATGGACTGATGAAGCTTCTTATAATAATTTTCATGAATGGGCTGCAGAAATTCCTCATTTAAGAAGACGCTCGCACTTTCAACATAGATTTAGTCTTAATATGATAGCTGGTATTCTTAAGGATGGTCTGACTTAACCATTTGCACTGCCACACCGTTTGAATGGTGCGAATTAGGCATATTTTCTGGAAAATGTTTTCCCTTTATTACTGAAAGATTTGTCATTAAATATTAGACGTGCAATGTAGTATCAGCACGATGGAGCACCAGCACATCAATGTCTTCGTGTTAGAGCTTGGCTAACGCACAGTTTTCTGGAAGATGGATTGGAGTAGGAGGACCCGCAGTATGGCCACCGCGTTTACCGGATCTGACTCCATTAGATGTTTATCTTTGGGGATCACATGAAACAGATCATTTATGCAACTGAAGTGTAAAAGGTAGAAGAATTATGCCAAAGAATACAGCAGGCTGCCTATATTACTAGGAATAACCCAGTAACCATGTTAAGAACGCAGCGATCTCTTCTGCGACGTGCGGCTTTGTATATCGAACACAATGGAAATAATTTTGAACATTTCTTGTAAATAAAATAATAAAAATGTATTAAAAAAAATTTGTTTTATACAATTCGTTGAACAAAAATTTTAGCCACGTAAATTATGAAATAAACAATAACTCGTTAACGGTTACAATTAGGAGATGTGTTTATCTGGACTTTTCGACTCTAAATAAGTTCTGGAATTCATCTTTGAAATATTTCCGGAACGTTTTAGGACACCCTGTATACTTATAGTACGTCTTTTGGTATAGCTAAAAGAGGTATTTTAATTGTGTAAGTACATTTTTTTGGATTCTAATTAAACGTCAAAATAGCTTTACAGTGACGCTGACTTATATACATGGTGATTCTAAACATGTGAGAAAACCTTTAACCACGTATAGATGAGATTATTTTACCCCTACATCACCTAGTAATTTTTTATTAAATTTAGCACCGTTGCGGAGATATGGTTCTTTAAAGATTTTTACATCATTTGACTAAAATGTAAATAACTTTCTTGTTTCTTACAAAATTTTGATAAACTTCGTTATTTTGGAAAGTTAACAGTCCAGTCAAGAAAAATGTCCCATTGTGTGTGTGAAAAGTGGCTGAAACCTAACCCAGACGTGCTATAAAAATATGTACTTAAAGTTAGGTGTATCTATTCAAATTGTCATTTCTATTTGAAAAGCCGTTAAATAACTCTCTAAATATTAAATTTTCAAAAACTTGTTTCGGAAAACAGAATATAGTTCAGAATCTGTAAAAAAAACTCAGCTTAACGATCTCGTTCTCAAGATGTACCCTAATTTATAAATTTTTCACATTTAGGTCAGATTTCATTCTCTTTTTCCAGCAAATTGTACATTTTCAACTGGAATTTAAGTTTCGCCTGTTAGCTTTTCAAAGTTACAAAGTTTATACAAATTGGACAAGAAACAATAAAGTCATTAACATTTCGATAAATTAATGTAAGAAAAACGCCATATCCCCGTAGCGGTGCCGCATTTGAAAACAATTTGCTAGGTGATTCAGGGCTTAAATAACCTCTACAATAGCTGGTTAACAGTTTGCTGTGGTATATACTACTGCAGTTTTGAAATGACAAATCAGTTTCTGCGAAAACCTTATTGTTTGAATGAATTTTCAATAAACCTCTATATGTAATAGTATCGATTGGAGAAGGTGCTTTAAGTAAATTAACTTTAGAATATCCCTTACCACCACGATATTTAGAACACCTTAATACGTATTTCAGCAACTAAGCTGCCATCTTCAGTATGAACATTAACTACCTAACATAACTTATCTCCACAAGTATTCCTCAGCCAAGCGGTGGTAAGGGGATTTACTTTATATACCTATCAGTAGTCACTTACACAAAGATACAGACACACGACCATACACGGACACGAAAATATAAACTTTAGTCTACTTTGTAATGATGATATTATTGGATTTATTTCTATAAGGAGAAAAGTTTATGATTATGGTTACAAAGAGCGTCACTCCTATATCGCTTTTGTTTGGTTATTTTCTTACATTATTTACCCAAGAGATATACAAATCATTTCCAAAGTTCATCTTTCTAACTTAAACCCTTTAGGAGTGGTTGCTGAAAGCTGTGTAACTTGAATTCTACGTTTTCGATTGGGTTGTATTTGTTCACAGGCATGTTCATAAAGGTGCAGAGGAAACTTTTTAGTCTTATTTGTGCATTCTTGAGTTGGCATTAATGAAAATGAGTAAAATTGTAATCATTTGACAGCTACATTATAGCAATTTTGTTGAACTTTAACTTTTCTTTAGTGAAAAATATGTTTATAGGGATGTGTTAATGTGTGTTAGAAAGCTATGAATAGATTTTTCTATACATTTAATGTAATTTAAAGAATTTATTTAACAATTATGGTAAAAATATTGATGAATTTTTCAGTGCATTATTGAAAGTATACCAAATGAGGTATCAAAATGTTCATTTTTTAATGTGTATTTTTTAATTTGATGAAAAATTATTTATAAGAAAGTTATTGTAATTTATAAATATTTTTTAAAATTTTGTTCCTTTTATGCTTAGATTGGCTGATTCCATTGGGGTCGAGAAAAATAAGAATTTTGTTTGTAAAAAAGTTGAGAGTTGCAAGATTTCCAGCAACCAAGCACGCTAAAATGCCGCTTATTTGAAATTTGTAAATAAGTGTAATAAATTTGTGTTTTGAAAATAAAACAAAATGTTTAATGTTTGTATATACATTTAAAGTGTTTTCATTAACTTACGGCTGAGATATTGGTAAATTTAGAATTAATTTAATTAAATAAGAATTTCGTCGCAGATTTGGAGATAGCGTCACCTGTGATCATAGAATGTTTGCCGCTCGTCTGTTGTCTTAGATTTTATTATCTTCGAGTTGATTCCACATCAAAAAAACTAATAAGAATAAGTATGAGTGTTAAATAAAATAAACAAACAAAGTGTACGATATATTGAAATTAATTTAAAAATTTCATTACATAAATTTACAAGTAAAATTTGGAAGTTGTAATTTATTTTTACCAATGCGAGTTATTACAAGTAATTTTTTTGGATATTTGCAAAAACGAAATTAATACTAAATTAATCTATTTACTTGTTGGGGAAGATTTGTATTAATTAAAGATCATTCTACTGCAACAAATACATTCAGAATAGCCTCTTAAAACATGTTATGCCTCTCATGGTATTTAAAAAACACCCTGTAGAGCGTAGCTTAATGTTTTTTTTTTTTTGAGGGAAGTCAATGTAGTAGTTCGAAATCTTTTGAGCCATCGAATAAATTTTATGATAGTTAGAGAATTGTATAAACTGTTTATAGTCTATCAAGTATAAGATATGAAAAAACACTGACATGTCAGTTTCTCACAAATAAAAACTAAGTAAACAGTTTGTTATGCCTAAATGTAAAAAAATTAGAAGTTTCTTCGAGGACCCCCTGTATTTAGAAGTCTTTCAATGCAAAACTGCGGTATTCCGAACTACAGTTAATCTTCATAAAGGTAGTGAAAGAAGTCTAGTCGACACTGTATTTCTGCTTAGAAGCTTTTAATCGCAATTATGCAAAAAAATGTTTTATATGAACAGGTATGTGTTTACGCATTCAGTGAGGCGAATTAGTGTTTGGATAGCAGCTCTTAATGGATGATACAAATACACAGATATATCAGACAGTTCAACTAAACACGATTAATACCTCTCGATAGTATTTTATTGCTTTAATCTACTTCTAGCCGAGTAATTGAATTTAATTTGTCAGATGTCAGTTCCTGGCCACGTTTCTAACTTTGTAAAGATAATGCACTGACACGCTTGATAAATGTGATACGGAACGTTCGATGTCCTACAAGAACGCACTATCGCCGCTTTTATCAGCATAGCTTTAGCATTTTTTCCCCAAGTAGCTGTAGAAGAGGGCAGCTAGACATTTACGTTAATTAGTAGAACAAAGAGAATTCAATGATTTGTAGGTATGGGATTAATTTTATCCGCTTCGGGTATTTTCCCACGCGTGTCCACACATTTTACATGTTGGCATTCCTCTGTCGGAATGTCGGTAAGGTAAAGCTCCAGATATACTAACGGCCACCGATGTTGCTCGTTTTACGGTATGAGTTACCGCATCGACATCGCTGTACCCGAGTTCGATGAAATTTTAGATATAATACTTAATTCGATTCATAAAACTTAATCGAAGGCGGTTAGAGCAAATATACTGGACAGCCTTAACTGCCATGAACTATAGAGAAACTGGACAAGGACAAATAGAGACGAGGCATAACTGTTTTAGCATCGAATTGCTTTCATTTTATTATTATTATTTGCACAGCTTTACCAGATACCTATTGAGAATTGTTTTTTAGGCTTCATGCGAAGATTTCCATCCTGACGAATCAAGTTCCTATGCAACCCCTTTCGATATCCGTGCTGCGAGATAACACCGTTTGTAGGATCACGCCAGGATTGACTAAGCCCCAACTGGAACTTTGCTACCAACAGCCAGATGCAGCGGAAGTAGCCCTTGAAGGTATCCACCAAGCGGTACAAGAGTGCCAACATCAATTCCATCACCATCGTTGGAACTGTTCCTCATTAGCTACGAAATCTAGATATCCCTATACAAGTGCCATTTTTCACAAGGGTACGTACAAGTCACATGTAAATTAAATTAAATATAGAGATAAAACTTGATTTAAATAAATAAAAAACAAACATTTTCAATTCATAATTTGGATATGTTTAAATTAAGGAAAACAATTTTTAATTACTCTACAATGAAGGATGATCAAAAATATCTTCTCAAGTACACTGCAATTTTGCTTAGGTTAAGGCATGTGCCAGCTAATTGAGGCATTCACAACCTAAGTATATTAATTATAGACTTCACATAGTTTTAATTAAACACTTACGTAAAATGAAGTCATTTATTATACAAAATGATATTTACTATTATCTCCCTAGCCTAGGTCGTTTTCCCCAAAACCCTGTTTTCGAAACAAAACATTCATATAAATACAAAATTTTTGAAAATTTTTGTAGTCAACCGCAGCAACTGGAAGTTTGACATGACAGTCTCCCTAATAGTTTTGTTCTAAATCTGTACTAATTCCACCAAGCTCATTTCGATCATGAACGCTTTTTGTTCCAACGTGTACTCCATTTTATACCAATTAAATTATAAGGATTTTAAAAATACTTTTGTGTTAGTTCTAAAGAGAACGGCTTTTATGTACCTACATAATAAAAGTACAAATAATAATTAAATCGTATGAAACAATTACTGTCACCAATCCCCTATTGACATATAATGACCTATTATTATACAGATGTTTCATTCAGAATCAATAATAACTCTTTCATCATTATGCATATAATATTAGACGTTTTCTATTATCTGAACAGCATTTATTGTAGAAGAAGGCGTGGCTTAATGTTGTTAACGTTGTGAAACATTTCTGCGTCTGGAAGTTATGTCTAACAACATATAACAGGGCGTTTCAATTTTTTTGTAGCAGGACTTTAACGTTCGATAGAATTTTTAGAATTAATACAAAAAGTTTGTATAAATATGGTCGGTAAATGCTTAGTTTTCGAGATACAGATTGTTCAAATTAAATTTTAAAATTGAAGTTTTTTAAATATCGTAAACATTTGTTAACGTATTGTATTAAGAGTTGGTATACGGGGGTTTTTTTGGTATGAGAAAGCCTATTATGGACACCGTTTTACTGTAGCCGCTAGAGTACGCTCTGTATTGTAACTTTACCGATTAAACTGACCATAACTTTCTTCTCGATGTACTTTATGGCGTTTTTAGTAAAAGATCTTATATCCTGTGCTTTTCTAAACAAAAAAAGTACTCGTATCAAAATCCGCTAAAGTTGGCCGTTTTCGAGATACTTTGATTGTTATTGTTCGATGCAGCTTAATTTTTCATAGGATTTATGATAATCTTTTGAAATTTAGCATCTGTTAACAGTTTATTGTTGTAATAATTTAACAGATGCTAAAGTTAGCGTTTTTTCTTTTAACAGGATCACCGGTTTTAAGATGGTACGGTGTGTTTCAAAACAATTTATTTTCAACGGGCTAACTAAATAAATAAATCTAATAATATCAACAAAACAGAAAACTATTAGTAACAAAAAACAAATTTAAAGAAACTGTTCAGAAAGTCAACTATTTTGTTCAATACATAATTCACAGCGACGAATAACTGAACGTGTAATGTTATTTAAGAATGCTCTTATTTCATTGCAGGCATTCTTAATCTTATTAATAAGTTCAAGTCTTGTTTGAACCGTGTCGCATACACTTTTTCTTTAAATATCCCCACACAAACAAATCTAAGGGATTTAGGTCTGGGGATCGTGGAGGCCACGCGACTGGCCCACCACCACCGATCCATCTTTCTCGGTAATGGTTGTCCAGCTAGTTTCTTACGATTCTCCCATAATGAGCTGGACTACTATCAAGCTGGAACCAAGCCCTTCTTCTTAAATTTAAAGGAATATCTTCCCACATATTCACATGTTCGGCTTCTAAAAATTACAAGAAGGCCACAGCAGTTACACGTGGTGGCAAAAAGTAACGTCCAAGAAGGCGATTCTTAAAGGTGGGTTTACACATGCATGGATTTAGTGGCGCCAGTACACTACCTGAGAAAGATATAGACTTTTGGCACGCCAGTTTCATTATTGAACCCTTGTCGGACAGTGAAGGTGTTCTGTAAGGTTTGTAAATATGTCTACTGAACTTCGCAGTGCCTGTAGAATAGTAGCAAGGTTGTTAGTGCAGTAGAAAATTAATGAGTTAGAGAAAAAGGAAATGTCATAAACGAAGATCCCATGCCCAGGGATGATTTTCATAGCCTTCTAAAAATTTAATTGTCGTTTCAGTACTCTGCTTTTTATTCACTTTGATACACCGATCTAACCTCCGCAAAATAATGAACTGATAACTGGCCAAGCGACGAACAGTTTCATATTTCGATGTGCAAATAAGACTCATGTTTATGTTTCTTGGTACATGAGTCACCACTGGCGCAAGTAAATTTCAGAAGGCTGCAGACTTTTCCTGTCCATACATGCATTATTTCAACTTATATGCAAGTTGGTGTTTACACACGCAATTTTATTTTACTGGCGCGCCAGTTTCCACTGGTGCCACTAAATCCATGCATGTGTAAACCCACCTTTAAATACCTATCCAGACGTTGACACTGAATTCGTACTGAACCTTTTCTTGGTCGAATTGGATGCGGATTTTCATGCGCCCAAACATGTTGGTTATGAAAATTCACAACCCCACGTCGAGTGAAACACGACTCATCGGCCCACAACACGTTATTAAAAAAATCTGTATTAATATCAGTTGAATTAAGAATCCACCGACTAAAAGTAACTCTTTGTTCTTCATCCCCTGGTTGTCATCCTTGAACAGGTTGCAAGTGATAAGGACGTCTGTGATCCTGTTTCAAGACTCGGTAAATACGGGTAGTTGAAATTCTTAAAGCAAAGGAAACGCTTCTAACACTTGTTGTAGGGTCTCTGTCGAACTCACGCAAAATTAGTCTTGTAGAGGTTCTCTGTGGTCGAACGTTATTATTTCGATCCCCATGTACATCACTTAACCCTTGATAAATTATTTGGCGATGAGCTCTTACAAATACAGAAGGATGCGGATGTCTTCTATCCGGAAGTTTTCGCCTATATTCCTGGGCTGCTTCTGCTGAGTTTTCATTTGCCAACCCATAAATAAAACGAATATCCGCTAACTCTTGGTTATAACTTATAAAACATAAATGGCATTTTTATAAAGCAACAATGGCAACAAATAGGAAATCAAATATATTAAATATATATTTAATATATTTGATTTCCTATTTGTTGCCATTGTTGCTTTATTAAAATGCCATTTATGTTTTATAAGTTATAACCAAGAGTTGGCGGATATTCGTTTTATTTATGGGTTGGCAAGTGAAATAGCTATCAAAGTGTACTGCAATCAATCTACAGTTATTAGAGTCTTCAAGAAATACTGTGAGATGAGAAAAATTTTAAATAAACCCCGCAGTGGCTGTCCAGAAAAAACATCAGTGGGAGACGACAGTGTATTGCGGAGGAAAAGCCTGGCAGACAGAAGTCTTGATTCGACAGATTTCACCAAAATATGATCCGAAGCTACTGGTGTAGGTGTGCGCACTACTACTGTAAGCCGGAGACTTCTTAAATCTGGATTAGAAGTTGAAAAACCCGGAAGGAGCTCATCCTATCAGAAAAACAAACCATTTGAGATGGACAAAGGATCATCGCCATTGGACCCCAGAACAATGGCATAAGGTATTATTTAGTGATGAATCTACCTTTAACATTAACAATCATGCTAGAAACACATACTTATCTTCGAAGCTTTCCTGGAGAAGAATTTTTACGACAGTGTGTTTTGCCAACAATTAAACATCCAACCTCTGTCATGATATGGGGCTGCATGTCTGCTGAAGATGTTGGTAGACTGAATTTTGTATCTGGATGATGAATGCAGCCAAATACATTGATTCCCTACAGGAGAAGATGTAAGAGAATAGAAGCATTTGAGATGTGGTTATACCGCCGCATATTATAAATTAACTGGACTACACATGTAACCAACAGGAATGTCTTAGATCGATTCAACAAAGAAACAGAAATCCTAAGAACGATAAAATACGAAAACTGGAATATTTAGGACACATCATGAGAAACAATCAAAGATATAAACTGCTACAACTAATTCTCTAAGGGAAAGTGTTCCGAAGGAGGAGTCCTGGAAGAAGAAGGATACTATGGCTTCAAAACTTGAGGAAATGGTTCAACATTACAACAACGGTTTTTTTTTTGTACAGCAGTTGCCATGATGGTTGCGAACATTCGGTAACGGATATGCCACACTAAGAAAAAGAAGATGCTGCCTGGCGGAAATGAGTTAATTCCTGACAAAACCCTTGTCTTACAAGATGATAATGCTCCTTGCCACAGAGTAAAGGTTGTTAAATCTTGGATGTCGACCAATGAAGTTAACAGAATAGACTGGCCAGCACAATCCTCGGACCGAAATCCCATAGGAAACCTATGGCAGAGGATTTCTAACATTTCAAGAAGAAAATCCTCAAAAAAAGTGGGATTAATCGAATCCCTAATTGACGACTGGTATCGCTGCATTATGAAGGAAGAGTTACAAAAACTGGTGAATTCTATGCCAAAAAGGTGTGAATTATTTATTAAAAACAAAGGATGGCCTATTAAGTACTAAAATAATTTAAAATTAATTAGTTTTTATTGTAATAAACGTTTAGATGTAGACTACATTATTGTATATTATAATGTACAATTATTTTGTTTTTGAATAAATTTTATATATAGAATTGTTTCCATTGTTTTATGGATTAGCAATTGGGCAAATTATTATTACTAGTATTGTGTTTAAGTTTTACATTTGTAATAATGAAATGAAGAATATTTTAAAAAATGGGTCTAAACTGCAATTTATCTTATTTATGCAACGGATGCAGAACCTTTTACCACAGTATATTAGATGCAACGCTATAAATTATATATGCAAATTTACTCCAAACGAACCGATATATCCCTAGTGGTTCGAATTAAAGTTAACGCCCTGTATAACAGCATTTTTTTTGTGGTACCATCACCAATGGCTTTCGAATGAGTAACCAAAAGAGGTATACCGATAAGTATAAATAAGATTAGAGACTGAATTAATTTTCCTTACGGGCAAAATTTGTTCTGATTGAAATATGTTGTATACTAAATTATATTGGTCTCTCTATAGAATCGGTTTCACTTTTGGCCAATTACCTGAGTAATAGAAAACAGGTTGTGAAATTGCCTAGTGGCTGCTCTGGTTCTAGGGAAGTTTTGCGAGGAGTACCACAGGGCTCAATTTTAGGCCCCCTTTTATATATTATATATACCTCCACCTTTTACAAGCACATTTACACTTGTAATATGCATATGTATGCTGACGATACTCAACTGTATTATTCCTTTTCTGTTGGTGATCATCAACGTGCTTTGATGAATATAAATCAAGATTTGGTTAATATTTCGGATATATCCAAGAAGCACTGTCTTAAACTTAACCCAAAAAAATCAGTTTTATTGCTCTTTGGAAAACGTAAAGATTTGGTGATTTTAGAAAACAGAATGAACTTAGATGTAGACGGGGATACCATCCCAGTTACAAAGGAAGCCCGCAATCTTGGAATAATCCTTGATAGCAGTTTGAGATTCAAGTCGCACGTATCTAATTGTTTAAAAAAAGCATATTCAAGTCTGCGACTCATCTATCCGCATAGACAATACTTGAGTATTCGTATTAAAACTTTATTGTGTGAAACGTTAGTTCTTTCTCATTTTGTATTTGGGGGTCAAATCTATGGTCCATCCCTTACGTATGACACAGCACAAAAAATTCAAAAAATTCAAAATTCTTGCTTGAGGCTAATATTTGGTATCAGAAAATTCGAACATGTTTCGTATAAATTAACTGAATTGGGCTGGCTCTCGATGGCTAATAGGAGGAAATTGCAAAGTGCTTCATTCCTTCATAAAATTATAACTGAGAAAAAGCCTTCATATTTATACCGTAAAATTACATTTAGAGAAGACGTTCACAACCTAAATATTCGATTCAAAGGGATTATTACACTACCACCGCATAAAACGGCGCTTTTCGAACGTGGCTTTAGTTATCAAGTGTCAAAAGTATATAACATTTTCTCCCCTGAATCACAGGCGTTATCAATATCCTGCTTTAAAAAACAGTACAGCAAAACACTAATGTGTCAACAGTTTCACAGCGGTAGTTGTTGAACTCGAATCATTAGAGTTAGGTAACATGTTTTCTTCTCCCTTTATTATTATTTTTTTTTCTTTCTTTTTTCTGGGTTTCTATGGAAGAGCAGACTTGGTCTGAATAGCGCCCTTTTCCAACGGTACAGGTATATGGGCTTTGTTTATATTAAATATATGTTTGTTTTTGATGTACCGTTGTGAAATAAAGACATTTATTATTATTATTATTATTATTATATTAAATTAATGATCTACACATTACAAATTCTTCTGTACATAATGCGGTATCCTCTTATAATTATCCTTTCAACGTTATAGTTTTTTCAAGCAAATAATAAGTAAGTAATAGAATAAATATGTAACAATCAAATAATGTGCCGTTAAAAAAGTAAAAGTTGACGATATGATTTAGAATATGCGTAACGTCTGTTAACAAAATGGATTGAACGAATAAAAAGTGTATCCAAATTCACTTGAATTATATAACATAACAATATTATATTTGTAAAGGAAATAAATTGTGGCAGCCATGATTTTCAAACAAGCACAAATAATCAACTGCCTTTTTCACCATTCTGTTTCATAAAATTATCATATGTACATCTAGTATATGTAAACACCCTGTACAATTGAATGAACCAGTCTCAAAAGATTATTAAAATTATGAACATTAAAACTATGTACGTATTTCTAAATTTCCATTATTACCCAAAAATGTATTTTCCTATTTGATTAAATGTACCGAGATCAAAGAATGAAAGGCATTATCAAGTTTATAATCATTAATATTAGTAGCTTTCATTTAATTACAACAATTATACGAATGCCTCAAGCATGTATGTCAAATGTAAGTAGTATTAACTCACAGACGCAAACGGAAACTCATGTCAACGTTTGGCAAATAGTTGTTGACCAAGAAAATACGGATGCAGCATTCATCAATTATAATTGCCATTAAGAGACTCGATGACAATTTGTACATCTTTCGCCTAATAGGTGACAAAAGAATCTGTTAGGCCTTTATAACGCGAACGGACCTCCAGCCACGAAAAAGATTAATGCATTTCTTAACAAACGCCAGTGCACAATCACGATGTTTTTCTGTAAGGACCCCCTCAAAAGCGGTGCCATAAAATGGTAATGGACAATGAGACCTTGGTTGTTATACCTACGGTGTTGACAACCGAACACGGATCATGTGGCGTGAAGCTACCAAACTGTCAACTCATAAAGGTGCAGTCACTTTCATTGCATGGTGAAGGGCATAAATATGTGTCGTGCAAACGTCACACAGGGCCACGTAGGTGAAGGTATTGTTGATATGTACCTAATATTTGTGTAGCAAATTTGTATACAAATCAGCAATATTAAAAATACAACCTTTAAATTATTAATCAAAAAGTTACATTATCCATTATATTATTTCAATAAAAGTAATGTCTTTGCTCTTGACCAGTTTGCGTCTATTTGATATGGAATTTATTACTTTTATTAACCAGGCGTGAATCCGATATTCGGTTAATTATGTACTTTTGTAGGTTTTCCATTTTATATATTTCTAAAATTTCAGTCGCGTAGAAATTAATGTAAGCTATATTACAAGACACAAACAAACTAATATCCATTACTTAGTCTTTTTCACTTCAGAAGAAAATTAAAATTAAGCAAATGAGAGAAAACAACATAGTATTTTATTACAAGTCGGAAAAGTATTTGCGTAGACTGACTAATTAAAACGTTATGTACATAGATGTCGCTCCATTCTGTTGAAAAACTTTATGGGACTTAAGCAATTATACAGGGCGGATCAATATTCAAAGTAGGATTTGAATGTAAATAACGTTTATATTAGTGAACCAATTTAAGTGATATGTATACCGATTGGCGCTTTCAAGTGCGAACATAGCACATGCGAAAACGTTTACGCGATGCACCTTGATAAATGTAGGATATTTTTATTAACAACGAAATCATGATTGTTTGTATAATATATATCCAAATACTCTGAACATGAGTTCGATTTAATATCTAAACAAATCAGTAAATTACTTTATGCTTCAAAAATGATCGTATTGAAGGCACCAGAATTAAATCGTGGATATAATTTAATTTAACAGCATGCAAACATGGAAGTATTTTTCATTTTGCATTAGGAATACCTATTACAATAGCTTTCCAAAAATTAATAAAGAAGTGACGAAAACATTGCATATTATGTCTTGGTATGACCGAATAAAATAAAATAAATTAATAATGGCCAAAGACACAACATGTTTAAGTTAAATTCAACTAAATAATCAACACCAGCACTTCCAAGAACTTAACTGAAGCAAGATATTACTTACAATAAATGTTCGAATAAATTGCCCCCCTCTGCTAGGCAGTAGGCCAAGCGATTGTAAAATCCAGTTCTCACATTAGCAAGCATTTGTGGGGTAATAGTTGTAAATGCATCCTGAATTTTTAAATCGCAGTTCGTCCAGTATGGTAGCTCTGTCTTCTACAAATTCATAAATTTTCGATTTAATGTTCGACCACACGAAGAAATCCTGAAGTGACAAGTCCGGGCATCTAGGCGGCCAAAGAATTGTGCTTAAGGTTCCAATTACACGCTTAGGAAATGTATTTGCTAAGTATTTCCGTACGACTAATGTGTTGTGGGCACGGTAACCATCTTGTTGGAACCAAATTCATCCAGTCTGATCCCTAGAGCTTGACGCAAAGCAGGAAAGATTTCGTTTTGCAGCTTATCAAGATATTTTGGACCATTTAGGTTCCCCTCGATAAAAAATAGTCCCATAATGTTATCACCCAATATTCCACTCCATACCTTCAACTTTTGTGGATATTTAGATCGATAACTGTAATGCTTGTGAGGATTATTTTGCGACCAGAAACGACAGACTGATGGATTGTGTCGACCATTTATTGGAAACGTGCATTCGTCGATGAATAGTATTTTCATGGGTAAATTTGTTGGGTTTGCGATAGTTTATAGGAACGATATCCATTTTTTCTTAAAACTTTTAATACAATAGAATGATGGACACCAGTACCTTGAGCAATATTTCTAGAAGACTGGCGTGGATCTACTTATACAGCAGCACATATTCTTAGTTCCTCAAAATTCGGGCTATTGTATTAGTACATGGGATAAGTCGATTTTCGAACGTTACTACAAATAAACCTCGAGTTGCACGTAACGAGCTACCATTATAAAGCCACTTAATAATTCCAAATTCCGTAAAACTGTGACAGGCAACTGTCAAATGAAAGTCATAGTTAATGCTAAGGTGATAAAAAATTAAACCCGTCGCATCTATTTACCTATGACCAATATTCAAAACGTCAAGATGCATGGATCCAAATGTTTTTTATGTCCTTTCACTGTTAATTCAAGCCAGTTCAGCACTTGGTGTTGCTATTCATGGTCTCATCACTGTTACAGCAATATGAAGGCACAAAAATCACCTCCTCACTACAATTTGGGTTTATTCATTACCATCCGAGTTCGATAAGTATAAGTCATGCGGTAACTTTCTTTTTAATCTCGCGTGATTCTTCTTTTCCCCGATAGAGTAGTCGGTAGTTGCTGGGCAATCACTAATGTTATTAGAGTGGCGTTTACAAATTTTTTGATTGCTTCTTTGATAGAATCTACTCCAGCTTCTCTGTGAATTTGATTGTTTATAACGAACCATTGGGCATTTAATACTATTCGCAGAACTATATTTTGAAACATTTGAAGCTTCTGGCACTACCCCATACAGGGCTTTTTATATCCTATGTTCGTAGTGCAGACCGCCAATTGGTATAATGAATACTTAACGTATGAAGATTTGTTTTTTCGCTCGCCATCCTCCTGCGATTCCAGATTCATTGGCCGCCACGTTCGCCGGACCTATGAACTCCCAATTATTTCCTGTAGGGATATCTGAAGGAGCGGGTGTACATGAACAAACCGCATACACTTCAGCAGAGAATGTTCTTACCGAAATACATGCGATAGAGCCTCAAGCATTAAATAACGTTACGATAATGCTATCGGAAGAGTTCGGCTTTGTGAGGTGGCAAAAGTAAATCATTTAAAATAAGTAATGTTCCATACCTGGTGGAAAAGATCTCCGCACGTTGGGCATTCATTGTATACATTATCTTTAAGATTGGTTTATTAACAAGAAAGTTATTTACATGTCACATCCTACTCTGAATTTTGGCCCAACCTGTACGAAATTTTATATATTTTTGGTGATAGAAAATTTGATTGTGGATATGCAAGTGAAATTCGACATTCTTGGTAATTATGTTGTTCGTTTTTTGTAACTGTAAAGCAGAACTTCGTAAAGGTATAAGTTTGTGAAGGAGATAGTACCCATAATCTTACAATAGATTCTAGGCGATCGACACGATTCATTGGTGTAATGTAAATATGAAATTATTCGTACTACCATCTTCGGAAACGTTTCCGGCTGCATTTAAGTTTCTCCAAAACAGCAATCCATAACTCCGCTGACTCTCAAAATACGTATAAAATTTAATGTTTTAATATCGCAAATCTTTTTCTACTTAAGTCAATAATTGTTTTGTTTAGTTTAGTAGACTTTTGAGTATGGGGAAGCCACGTTAATTTATTATCTATTTCGATACTCACTACGGGTAAGGGGTAGGTACTTACTGCGGTCGTGGGCTATAGGTAGCGCGCTAGACTTGTACGCTGAAGGTCTAGGGTTCAATTCTCAGTACCGGAACATCAGATATTTAACAGCCGTTCTTCCTAGCCAGACAATGGCAAATCAGCGAAGCATTCTGCCTAGTACATATTCTCTGGAGTGGAAGTGTTTACACTTCGTGTGGTCTGGGGCCCACGTTAAGATGTAGGTTTTCTATATCTGAGGTACAACGCGCAACACAGAAATAGCAGATAAGATCACTACTCTCGTAAGAGACAGAGCACTCTAAGAAGAAGAAAGAGATATTTAGTAAGCTGTAATTACTGGCAGGGTACGAAATAATAGCATCTGGTGTAATAATATTTAGAAGATCGAAACTTATGTAATTAGTAAATTCCATATTAGTCATAAATAATCTAAATTACCTTATTTGTATTCAATTAGGAAACAATTTCAACAGCAGAACTTGGTTGTTTGCTATGTTTTGTTGATGAATCTGAAATTAGAATATTTGTGTCATCTGCATAATTACTGTAACCGTGTAGTTTGAATGGCACTACTTATATCATTATAATATGACAAATAAAAGTGGTCCCAAGACGGATACTTGTGGAACATTGTCGGGAATCAGATTTAGATTTTAATTATATTTTTTTGTTTACCCCTGATTCCTCAACATAACTCAACTCTATCATAGCAACACCGTTACGCAGATAAGTTGACTTAGTTTCGCAACATTCGACGTACCCAATTACAATGCTTTTACTTAGTAAAATATAGCGTATAATTTAAACGTTGTCAGAAATCTAGGTTTATGCCTGCAGTGGACTCGCCCAAATTTTAATATTTTAAGAGGCGATGTAATATTATTTCTATCGCGGATACCATCGATTTATTAGTCACAATGGTGTTGGATATTCATTATCACAAATTGTTTGTTGGATTTAGGCCTGGCGATCCCACCGGCCCGTCCACCCTGTTGATTTGAATGCTCGTCATCTACCATTCATTACACTAGTTTTGCACGTATATACAGGGTGTCTCAGAAAGAATGGGCCAGCGTTTAATCACAGATTCTTTAGGTAAAAATAAACCGATTAAACCTAATATACCTTAGTACAAAAGTCCTTCCTTACGAAGTTATAGGGCCTTAAAGTTCAATTTTTTATTTCTTCTTTTTATTGTAATTTCCACAAATCTAAAGTCATTTCTTTCAAATTTGGTACACGTACTTACTATTATGCAATACAGTGACAGAATTATTTTCATTAACCAGACTTGACCGTAAGAGGCACTTAACCTACAACTGAAATCTTATATTAGCTCTAACTTTGTTATTAGTAGAAAATTTTAAAATTTTAGGTTATTTTCTGAAACAGGACTAAAAATTACAAAAATAAGGTACTCTTAGTTCATACGCGTAAAGGCAACCGTTTGCCTTAAAATGCTTGTCCAAGTTTTGGGTTGTCGTAACGACGTGCAATTATTAGGTGGCCATGATCGCAAAAACAATGGATAGTGCTTATGACCTACAGTAAAGAACAATGATAAGTCAATTAAATACTTTGGTGTTATAAAAATTGTATTTTTAATTTCTGTTTTGTGTTTACGAAAATGCCTCGACATTCGTTATGGCAACGCATTTTCGTAAACAAAACATTAATGAAAAATACAATTTCTATAACACCAAAGTATTTAATTGACTTACTATTGTTCTTTACTGTAGGTCACAAGCACTACCCATTGTTTTTGTGATCATGGCCACCTAATAATTGCACGTCGTTACGACAACCCAAAACTTGGACAAGCATTTTAAGGCAAACGGTTGCCTTTACGCGTATGAACTGAGAGTACCTTATTTTTGTAATTTTTAGTCTTCTTTCAGAAAATAACCTAAAATTTAAAAATTTTCTACTAATAACAAAGTTAGAGCTAATATAAGATTTCAGTTGTAGGTTAAGTGCCTCTTACGGTCAAGTCTGGTTAATGAAAATAATTCTATCACTGTATTGCATAATAATAGCTAGGTGTAACGAATTTGAAAGAAATATCTTTAGATTTGTGGAAATTACAATAAAAAGAAAAAATAAAAAATTGAACTTTAAGGCCCTATAACTTCGTAAGGAAGGACTTTTGTACTAAGGTACATTAGGTTTAATCGGTTTATTTTTACCTAAAGAATCTACGATTAAACGCTGGCCCATTCTTTCTGAGACACCCTATATATATAATAAAATCGATACGACTGTTACAGCGATTCTGTTGTATCTTGGATCCACCCACTTACATTGATAATCGGACGCTGCATTATAACAGCGAATATTTAACCAGTCCCAAGAAATTCTTGGTAAAAGCTGATGCGGAATTTTGAGATGATGCGACAAAACAGGCTAAAACGAAACAAACATTTTCTATTCATCGTTTAGTTGGTGAAAACTTAGCTATTGTATATGCCTAAAAATAGTTTTGGAAATCAATTTATAAATAAGTAAATGAATGTACAGCAAAAAGTTATTATACGGAATAGTATTTTTAAATTGCATATAACATGAGAGTGTCTGATTATTTTTTCATTTGATGTAGGTATATTTCCACCACTTCCCTTTTTCAGTAATGCTAGTCAGTGGTCCCACCATTGTTGTAAATCTGAGTTTCTACCTAGAGTCAAGAATGTCATGTATTCAGAAACACTTGTACCTTCATGGGGCTTTAAGTCATGCTCAGAATAACCACCGAATTCGTTTGATAGCACTCAAATTCAATAGGAATTCGGTCGACCTACCTGAGCTAGTGGCTGCGGTAATAAGTAACAAGGCAGTAAATATTGATCATATCCACACAAATGTGTATACAATATAATCAGCAAAATTTGCGACAAGGATTGACTATGGAAAACAAAACATATCTGTATACTACAGCCATAAAGTTTCCAACATACACCACAGTTATTTAATAGTTAGTGAAGTATAGTTGAGTTGGCACTACTCTGTATTATTCATTGACACAAAATATTCATGTCTGTATGTAGAAATTAATCATTCCAAGGATTACAATCTTCATATAGGTCTCTTAAAGTTTTCGTACTTGGTAAAAGTGAACGTTTGAATTGCTTAGCAAACCTGTATTCTTTAAATATTTAATTCAATAGGTTTATAAAATAGGAAAATATTTATCGTATTAAGATGTCTTGTTCAACTGAAACCCATCTTTGATCAACTTAGCCTTGAAAACAAATGCAATAATTCAAATCACGTTTGTTAATGCTAGTAGTGTTTGTAAGCAACACATTAATAAGTTTCTGGTGTTTGAAATTGATTCTGACTTTTCGTTCGATTTTGAAATAGCGTTTGTTGTTGAAAATCCGTCCAAGTTTGATCAGCGTGCGGTTCTACAATTTTTATGCACTGAGGGTGTGCAGCCATTGCAGATTCATACGCGAATGCAAGCAGCGTATGGAAATGCATGTATTGCGTACCCAACAGTGAAGGAATGCGGCCAGAAATTTAAGAATGGAAAGGAGGGTACTTATGGATGAGCCGCGACCAGGTGCACGGTGTACTGCATTAACAGAAAACAGTATGGCATGTGTGGATAGCCTTATTAGAGAAAATCGTCGAATTTCAACTAGAGAAATTTCGGAAATTGTAGGATCTGTCCAAAGTATTATTCGTAATCTGGGTTACAGCAAAGTTTGTTCGCAATGGATTCCTCGTCTCTTCTCTAATGAACAAAACTGCTTACAAATAGGCTTTTCTCTGCAACACCTCACAGACTATAGGAAAAATGGCGATGACTTTCTTCTGTCAATACTTGCTGGTGACGAAACTTGGTGCCATTACTACGAGCCATCCAGTAAGTTATCGACGATGCAGTGGAAGCATTCAAGTTCACCACCAACCGACGAAGTTTAAAGCACAGCCTTCTGCAGGCAAGGTGATGTTAACGTTTTTTTTTTCGACCATGAAGGATCCTTGTTGATAGAGTTTAAGGAACCTGGAGTAAATGTCAATGCAAACCTGTAGAATGAAACTTTGAACACGTCTCATCAAACAATAAGACGGAAACGTCCAGAAAAATTTATGCGTGGGGTCATTTTGCTGCACGATAATGTTAGATCTCATGTTGCTAATGCGGTAGAAGAAAATCTTCAACGAACGAAATGAAGTGTTTTAGAGCATTCACCCTATAGCCCGGATTTATCGCTTTACGATTTCCATATTTTTGGACCGCTGAAAAAGGCGTTAAAATGTCGGCATTTAGAGTCTGACGCAGCAGTACAGATAGCTGTGGAAGACTTCTTCAATCAGCAGCCACAAGAATTCTATGAGCAGGGTATAAATCGGTTAGTAAAACAATGGGATAGGTGCCTTAACTTCGACGGTAATTATTTGTAGCTTAATTAATGAATAAATTTTTTATAAAGCAAAGGGGGGTTTCAATTGAAAACACCTCGTACAATGCATTGTTTGCCTGACTTTTAAATAATATTAAACAATTAAATAATTCCGTAAAACGACAGCCGGATATATAACAAAATGCGTATTCCACATACAGTATTAACATTAAAATCATATTTTCAGAAAGCACGTGAGCTACATAAGCATTCGTAAATTGTTAGAAAGTTAAGAAGTTAGGTTACAAGTGAACAGCTGTAAAACTTTGTATCCGTGCTAAATGATTTTCAGACTTTATTTTACATTAAAATAGATTATAATTATTAATTAATAGGTAATAGAGCCGTTTGGTACGTGGCGTGTGCATTTTCTTAAATTTGGCCAACTGTTGTCTTACACAATTTTCTATTTAGATAGTATATTATTGTTTTTTGGATATAGAGCAAAAACATCAATGTGGTGAAAGCCATGTCTTCTTAAAGTGCTAGTAAATATTATAAACTGTGTAGGTTAGACAAGGAGACTCGTTAGCTTCATTCAGCAACAGTGTAGCTGTAGTTTAGGTCTTGTTGAATTACAGAGATTTTGTTCTATGAAATTTTGAAGCAATTATTTCCATTTACGTTATTGCCCTTGACAATATTGTGATTTTCGCTTATAGTTCGAATATATTTGCATGATAAAACACTAAAATTGTTTCGACTGATTACATTTTGTCATGTTCACATACAAAGCTGTGGTGAACTGCCCCTATAAGCCTCTTTTGCTGTTTTATTCAATAAATTGTATGCAAATTTGTTTATAAGTAGCTTCCGCATCAACAACAAATTGTAGAAGAATGTCAGAAGCTGATGTTTAGGTACTTTTATTGTTAAGTGTGTTACATGACCCGGTTTAACAATAAAACACAATGAACTCGGTATAAACACCCTTTTGGAAATCAAGCAATACCTGCCAACGATTGCTACAAAATTACAAACTCGAGAAACACGAAGAAAATTAAAGATTGTATTCATTCAATTTTAGTATGCAAGCTTGAATTTTTGTTAGTGCAATTTCATAGTATTATTATCATTAAGCGCAGTTATAAGTTTCATTGCTACGAAAAAACAGTTTTAATGACGTGACAACCAAATTATCATAATAATTAATATTACATGAAAAGCGGATAAAAATAATAAAAATAATGAGGAAAGAAAGCTCATTTGTCTAAGTTAGTAATTAAAAAAGCAGGGGCGCATTAAAAAGTTCGAGAAGAGCATAAATCCGGAGCGGATAATTATAAGTCCAATAAAAGGAAGTTTGTGTCCTTATTTAATTTAAACTTGCCATCCATATTCTCAAACAGATTATTACCGAAGTTAAGTAGCGTGTGTGTAGTACTTACTTGTGTATTCCTGTTTGTGAACCTTTATAAGAATTTTACAAATTTCTGTGTCGTTTCGCTATTAATTATTAAGTTTGACCTTAGAAAATGTAGTCTGTAATATCATCATTGTCGTTATAATCATAATTATAAGTGAAATATAAATCCATTTTGTGCTTTCAACGCAACTCAGAAAGCTTGTCATCTTCCATTAGTTTAATACAATATTACGTGTAATTAAATTAGAAAACTTAATGCACAATAATAGTACAGTAATTAAAACAGTAACCAAATGTCTTGGAGGAGAAAGTTCTCTTTACAACTAGGAACTTTGCCAAGAAACAATAACAAAATGTCATAAATGAGTTGGTTTTAGTATGTAGGAGGTCACCCATCCTTGTTGCTGTAGTTGATAACATAGCAGAAACCTAACGAGATGTAGAAATTTCACCGGGAATTTGCTGCGCCAAGTTTAGCGGTCGAGCTAGTGTAATATGCCCCCTATTAAATCAAATGCGCTTTATAAAGAGGCTGCATTTACCTCGACGAGGTACTTGCTTAGCTCAATCTGAATCCGGGAAATAAGTGAATAATTCTCTGGAAATATATAAAGTCCTATGTGCTGCATTAATGGACTTAGTCAAACACACATTTATTTAAACTGTAATAGTCCGGCGACTACTTAGCTTGTAAAGCTACTGCCCTTATATCTAAGATATTCGCTATTATTAATGGTAATTCTATTATATTATCCTAATAATAAATTTTCACTGCTTAGTTTAAAATTACATCTACTGCCTGTTTCATAAGTTAAGCCTGCTTTTTATTAGTTTCCCTAGACGTATTTATCTATACCTATTGTGGTTCATTATTCCTGTAGTATTTTTTAAATAGCATTACGGTTTTACATAGAATACCAATAAGCACATTTCTAAATATTCTAAATATATTAAATTATTTAAATATTTATATTTTTTCTACAAAAATGTGCATCTACTGTGAGATATTTAAATCATTATGCATTTGTTCTATTTAATTTTGCTTAAAAAACAAATAGAAATACTGATGGGCCCGAACAGCGGCGGCATATGAAGAATTTAAAATAATTCTTAACAAAACAGTATGGCCTGAATCAAATACAAATATTGGAAAATATTTTGAAGTTGATTAGGAGGAGTTTTACAGCTTGCAAAGCAAATATGGCGAATCATAAGAACACAAAGCAAAGAAGTCAAATAATTAATAGAAACTACCCAAATAAAAGGAAAACGTAGATTAATTATTTAACAAAATTGCTTGAGGATAACAAGTAGTAAAAAAAGTGAGCACATCAGAAATAATTGTCAATCATGTACCTGTAGATGAAGCAGACATAGAAAATTCATTAAGAAATTTGAAGAACAGAAATTGACCAAATTAATGTGGCATTCCCAATGAACTATTGAAATACGGACGGCACGCTCTTACAGAATATCTTACAACACGAATCCAAAAAACATAACTCATCATAAAATACCTGAAAGTTATAGAAGACGCACTACCAAACTACCGTTTAAAAGAAAACAAGAAAGAGCTTAATATCTGCGGGGGAATGAATCAACTTGAGGCAACATAAAATTAACTACAGAAATTATATCTATCAAAATACATTCCCTAATATCACTAACTGAAGAACAACAAGGATTTCGTTGGGGAAGATCTTATACATATGCAGTCTTCGTTTTAAAACATATATTCCAATATCGTTGGATTCCAACAAGCAAGCTAACTTATGCTTCATTGATCTGCAAACAGCATTAGAACAGGTACTACTCGAGTATATTTATAAATCTACTATACAGCAGACAAATTCACATGAGTGTCATTAAAACCATAGAAAACATACCATCATCATCATCCATCCTCTCCTATCCACTGCTGGACGTAGACTTCCTCCTCTTCTTCTAGTGTAGTATCATGTGATGATGGAAACCATTATTGCAAGTCTATGTCTGTCCTGGGTGGAATGGAAGACTGTAGGTGTATTGTGGGCGGTCCACGCTTTGATGTTTTTCAACCAAGATTACTTCTTCTTTTCTAATGTTTGCAGTCTCCTCTGTGTTGAACCTTTGCTACCCAGTTATACTCTTCTTTAAGTCAACCGGTTTGGTGGTCTACCTCTATCTTTTTTATGTTCTCGTGGCCTACATTCTAGTAGTCTCTTCGTCCATCTCCACCCCACCACCATTTAACTAAGTTCTGTAATACGTTTTTCAATGTCTGACAATCCTGTTGTTTGTCGGACAATGTTTGATTTCTATATTTTCTGGTAATGCCAAGCATGGCTCTCTATATTGCGAATTGAGCAGCTTTCAATTTTGATATTGTCTTTCTGGTGAGCGTTTAGAGTTTCAACGCCAGACGCAATAACTGGTGCCACGCACTACTCGAATACTTTCAGCTTCAAGGTTATTGGTATTTCATTGTTTCCAAAGTATCGTGGAATAACTGGGTCTTGCCTATGTTTATTTCTAAACCAATTCTTCCTGTAGCTTCTGTAAGCTCCCCAACCATTTCTAAAGCGTCGCCGATATTATCTGTTATAGGATAATATTTTCCGCAAATCTGTTATTGTTAAAATACCCGCCGTCCACATTGATACCGATGTTGTTCCAATTAAGGGATTTAAAAGTATACTACAGCGCAGATGAAAATAATTTTGGAGGGATGGCGTCTCCTTGGCGGATTCCTCTTTTAATTTTAAATGTTGCTGCTGGTTAGTGTTGTATCACAGTGGCCGAAGCCACACTGTGTGTATGTTGTACTAATTTTCCAACTTTTAAGGCTGTCATTATTACAGGTAGTTCAATGATGTCGAACACCTTTCGAAAATCAACGAAGATTAACGGTAACGGTTTATTGTATTCGGTTGCCTTTTCAATCAAAACCTTGAGTACCTGTAGGTGTTCATTCGTCCAAAGATATACGCAAAAAATAATATTCAAGTGAAAATACAAGTAAAGCTTTTACAAATAATTACTGTGAGACAAGATATTAGACAAAGGGACTCCTTAAGTCCTTTATTTTTTAATATCGTTGTAGACGGTAGTATAGGGAAAGTACATAGTGGAGAAGTATATAAGTCGGAAATCAAATAAAAATTCTCTGGTAGGCCGATGAAGCCGCACAAATCGCAGAAGCTGAAGATGATATTCAGAGACAATTATACTACTTTAATGTATCATAGAAAAAATATAACATGCTTATTGCATGTGTAAGTGTATTACAACATCTTGCGAATATCTTAGATCCTAATTTACTATTCGCGAGGAAAGTATACCGCAAGAAATGAAGTACACCTATCTGGGAATTGAAATACTTAGTAACGGCAGCAGACGCTCTACCGATACATATCTGGAAGAATAAACACCCTGGTATAGAAGTTAAGTCCGGAATTTATAAGACAACTATAATGACGTACACTGCAGAAACTGTAGACCTGATACCTCAAAAACAAAAACACTTCTGGAATTCGTAAAACCGAAAATCTCTTGTAGAATACAGAAAGAAGGGACAACATTACGCAAATCTTTCTCTTCTTCGTACGTTAGGTTAGCACTTTGTGATATCGGCATAATCAATCTTGCGACGTAGAGATCCAACAATCCCTCCATTTTTATGGAGGACTACCTGGTGGCTTGATTGCGTGTGACTGAATTGCTTACGATTTTTACTAGTCTATTGTGTCCCATTGGCTGCACTCGATGACATCGTTTCTGACTCCGTCCAGTCTCGTTTTTTCTGGTATAGCTCGAAGTGTTTCCATGTCGTTGGTGCTCTAGAGATTCCCATTTTCTCTTTTTTATACAGAGGGTTGATCTGCAATATAGAAAATATCACTGAATGGGTACTAAACAGAAAAATAGAAAGGAATGAATAGTCGAGACAGCTAGATACATGTCATCAATAGGCCGCAGCAGTCAAAATCGGCTGCGGAAGAGATGGAGTAATAACCTGAAAACGAAATAACTAGGGAAGAAACCGAAGAAGAAACTGACGAAAGAAGAAGAAGAACAGTAATTCTTCATTATGCTGTAATGTTGGGTGCTAGTAAAAGCGAGAATCCTTTTAAAAGATAACTACACAATAATCAAGTTAAACTTTTTGTTTTTCAATCTTAATATTCCATAGGACACGTTTTGCTTGGTCATTAGGAAAACTTTACAATGGCATCTGTTCAATTGCTCTCAAACTATTCTTAACTTTCCTGAGAACACTCAGGTGATTATTACGAACATGAGTATTATCTAAAATAATAATATTTATAGGTTGATTGTTTGTTTGAATTGGGCTACATCAAAGACAAGGTTTTCTTAGCATCACTGTACACTACAGCCATTATAAACTTATTGTACATCGTAGCTCTGAATTTGATCTTTCTGGCGTAGTTGCAATTCTAGGAGTGATTTTAACGTGTCACACATAGCAGTGAATGGATTAACTATTCTAGACGAAATTCATATGCAAGGAAAGGACAGTCAGGATATCACTTATAAAAGAAAGTGTTATTTTATGTATAATATACATTCCTGTTGTTATGTTTACAACTAATTTAAAAATATATTTAAAAAATTAATACTTCACACCAGCGTACCTATGCTTCACTATGACTAGAGCGTTCGATAGAGTACAGTTGAGCGATATTATTACTATACTAAAGAAAAGACAAGTACCGTACAATATTATACGAATAATTTAGAACCTAAATACGAGTATCAAAATAAGAATTAGAGTAAATAGCGATCTCACACAGGAAATACACATTTGCTCAGGAACAAGACAAGGTATAACGTCCCTTAAGTGGTTAACAATGAAAGTACAGAATGAGTGTGGAGGAACTAAAAATAATATGATACGCCGATGATGCGGTAATTATTTAAGAAACAGAAAGCGATATCCAACGCTTACTAAATAAATTCAAAGAAACGGCAAAAAAGTATACGATGGGTATCTCGACAGAAAGACAACCTAATGTCTCACCATATCTAGAGAACCGCTCCGATGTAAATATGTACCAAATAGGGAATAGGGAAATGGAAAGATATCAGGTTTTACAAATTTATACGACGAATTGTATAAACAAACAAGTAAAGCAGCCTCAGTTTTTGGAGCGATGAGAGACATTATATGGAGAAACCAAAACATGCATGTGCTAAGTAAAGTTCGTATATAAAAACCTGCGTCAGACCAATTATCACATACGCAGGAGAAATAAGAGCGGATACAAGAAAACTAAAAAATATATTGAGAACGAACGAGATGATATTTCGAACTATAGCAGCGAAGGCAAGACACGACAGAATTAGAAATGAAGTAATACGGGAAACCTGTGAAGAGAAGGATGTCGTTAGATGGACAATACAAAGACGGCGAATGTGGAACGAACACGTACAACGGATGGACGACAATAGATTGGCGAAGATTGCGGGAAATTAAAAACTGGATGGAACGAAGCTGTCAAGCAGACTGCCAAAAAGATGGCGAGATTGTTGGAATTCAACGTCCCAAGAATGATTAGTCGGTAAATATATGTACTGGACCTAACATAAGAAGAAGAAGATAATTATTCTTTTTTTCATAAAACTATACCTATATATTGTTGTAATGTAACACATATTTGTAGCGGTTTGATACTTGGAGCACACGCACCAGTCAATTTCTCTGTTAAACGTAAACGCCGCCGTACAATTAGCTAATGAAAATCTCTACTGCCCATTTCAGCATGGAACACACTACACATGTTGTATATGTAATTTGTACGTTATGAAGTATACATACAAGAGGTGAATAAATACGATACGAACATGGTAAACATTTTCAGTATTCTCAATAATGCTAGCGACTAAATAATTCCTTTAAATTACTGCCACTGTAACTTTTAAACACTTAACATCTAATTACGTACTCGTAATTGGTTTCGCTTCATAACAATGCAAAACTTATTCTTTCATTGTGCTAAAACGTACTTAAATTCTGTTTAGCTGGTCATTGGAAACTGTAAGAAATTTAGCATGCCGAGGGACCATTAAGTTTATGAAAGATATAAAGCTCTTAAACGACCTTACTTTAGTACATCTAAAACTCTAATCCTTTTGTTTCTCAAGTTCGCATGAAAACTTCGTCACTTCCAAGCAAGAATAATAATTTTCTAAAGATCCATTAGGGTCTTAAACGTGAATGCGCAATAAACAACAATTTAAATCATTGCATTCGGCAATTTGATTCTGTCAATTTAAAGCAGGTTAAATAGGTCAATATATTTAGTTTCACACAATTATTATTAGAGTGGGACATGGTGGAAAGCCTAATCATATTTCTCGTTATAAAGAGTTTTCAAATGTGTTCGTCAAAATCATAATTTCAACCTCACAATCGCTTCATTTCTTTTGATGTGGTAAATTTATTCGTATTCTTTGAAATTGAACATTTATGAGGAAATTGGTTACATCGTCTACGCCCGATATTAATATATATCTTTTAAATAAATTAAAACTAAAAGTACTTCAAAAGCGAATTACTTTGAAGTTGACAGCAATAGCAGCAATTGGAAACTGGCGTAAAACTATATTGCCCTACGACAATCAATTAATTTCTTTGGTCGCTTAGCTGGGCAAAGAATACACAACTATAGAAAAAGATAATTGAAAATGGTGAAACTGCTGCTTTAAGAACTTGTGATTGATGTTCTTATGTTGTTTGTGTGCCCTTATTTTTGTATTTGAACAAAACTGAAACTACTGAATATTTCATTTACGCCATTATGTATTTATTTTGTCATTTATATTTCAAATGCTACAATATATCGTTAAATATTAAAATATAATAACTTTATAGGGAATTCAATAGTCTACACGTTTGTATATGATTAAATTACATTCAGGGAAATCAGGCTATTTTAGATTTCGTTCCCTAAAAACTAGCGACGTCTGTCAAAATAAGCAAAAATCTGAAACAAAAATAGGGTAGCAGTTGCTGTTCCAAAGACATAGAACACCGAAACGAACACATTAAAAATTTAAATAAATAATATAATAGACCGAACATAGTCGTACAAATAAATTTTTCGTTAGAAAAAGCTAAATTTAGTGTCCCTGTTATTGTTCTTACTTCGACTTATTTGGCATTGGTTAAAATGATATAGTACAGATTAGAATACTTAAATTACTAACGGTGTCCAACGTTTTATAACCTTTTTCGAATGTAAATCTTATACGAAAACTTTTATATTAAATATTCATATGACATACGATATTTTGCTCTGTCGCCACTTACAAATACATATACAGGGAATTTTTCTTTTTAGTATACATTGTACATGTAATTGTATATGTGTACTTTTAAAAAGAAGAGTTTTTCGTAGTAGTTTCCCATTATTGTGTAACAACGTGGTAAATAATCAACAAGAAGAACTTCGTCAAAATCCCAAAACAGTGTTGCCGCCACACTGTTTCCATTATCTTTCCGGCCGATGAAATCATACAGAACTTTCGTGGAGGCGGGGAACCACAATGCCGCCATTCCATACTCGGCCGTTTTGACTTTGGATCAAAGTGGTGAACCTAGGTTTCTTATGCAGTTACAAATTTTTCCAAAAATCTATCCAAATGCGTGTCTCAATGTCAAATTGTCCGCAGCAGTGAGAAACCTGACCAGCTTCTGATCAGGTGACAATATTTTCGGAATCAATCGTGCGCAGAGTTTCTTCAGACACAATTTCTTGTGAATAATTTTCTAAACGCTTCCAACGGAAAGGCCACATGCCTCAGCAATATATTTGATCGTAATTCTCCGATTGCTCAGTACCATATCATGGACCAAATCAATATTTTCTTGAGTGGCAACGGTTTTTGGTGGTTGAGCACCTGGTGCATGTTGACACGACTTCCTTCCTAATTTGAAATCCCCGCACCAATTCTTAATTACTTGATATGACGGAGTAGAATCACCCAACACTCCCAGCAAGTCATTCTAAATTTCCTGCGGTGAAAAACCCGTCTTAAAAAGATATTATATCACAGCCCTTGTGCCGAATGTTTCCATTTCAACAAAAGCATCAGCCCCATAGTAATATTAAATGTATATCTTTTATAAACAAAAACATAGGCACCTGCAACTGACGTATTTAGGGAAAAATCATTCATTTGTCGGTCAATGGCTTCTATGTTAGGGATAATAATTGATGAACCGACCTCGTATATATGTTAATACTTTAGATATGCACTGCAGTACCAGCAAGTAACAAAACCAGCTTGTCTTTTACCTTTGATGTGGATCAACTTCCGTTAAATCTTAAAACAGAAACGGATACCGATAAAATTGTTGAGAGTAATCTTGTCAAAAGGACGAATTTTAATTTTCGAAGGCAATTTAAAATCGAGTGTTGTTATAGTCTCGCCTCAACAAATTCAAATTATTTATTTTTGGATAAGCTGCTGACGCCTAGAGCCATCTTAAAAACCATGAACTGAGATAAACGCTTTTGTGTTGTTAGTAAAAGAAAATTCCCCTTTATTCGAACGCAGAAAATGCCGCATTTTCAAACAATCAAGAGGAAGGATTAAAAGTTTAAACATGCTTTATGTTTCCTAATTTTTGTGTAATAATTTCATTTAAAAGTCATTACTGTATTCAGAACCTTTTCGACTTTAAATCTCCTTTTTATTAATTACTCAATTTCACTTTAAATGGAAAGGATAATTTGCTACCCGCTTGTTTAACATAACATGTAGAAGTTGTAAAGTAGTCAGTACGTTTCTCTATTTTCCGAGAATTTAGGTTAGGTTTCCTATTTACTTCCCATTTGCAGTATTTCTGTGCTGTAGCAGCTACTGGCACTTATTGTATTTTCGTTTTTCAAAGTGCAAAGTGCGACAGCCTTCCTCTATACAGAATAGCGTAGCAAATAAAAACACAGAACGGAAGGTAATTTACTTTCTTTCCTAGATTTTAACAATAGTGCAGTTGCATGCGATAACAGTTATAACATTTTGAAACTGTTGCTAAGCTTATTGTAATTTTGCATTGAATTATAAGATAAATATTACATAGGATGCTATCAGTGACTGTTTTTGGAGTGTATAACTTGTGTACTTGTAATTTAATAACAATAATGTGGTCATTAGGTGCTGTATTCTACATCTACATACTAAAATTGGTATTTTCAATAGTTTTTGTTTCGGAATTTTGCGTAATTAAGTAGCTATGCAAAATCACACATATTGCATTTTAGATTATATCGTATTCCACATTTAATAATTACATTTATATATTGACTACCAATCTACCCCACATAATTTTTACAGTTGTTTTTCTAAAGCGTTTAGCTGATATCATACCAGACTATTGTCTTAAATTCTTTTACCAAAAATTTATCTTCTGCCTTGGTCCTCTTTTTCCTCTTCCTATCCTCTTCGATAAACTCTGCAGAAATTTTTATATTTTGTTTCTTATGATATACCCAAAATACTTTTTCTTCAATGTACTAGTGTATGGTTCATTAAACAAAGTATACGGTGTACGGTGTCCGTAGTATTTATTGGCATTCTTTGGCGATGATATATATATATATATAAAGTTTAAGATGTTCATTGTTGGGGTAGTCGACCGATGGCAAAAAATTAAACCACCATTGGCTTATTGAACTAAGCTTTCGGAAAACTTTATTTCCATCCTCAGAGCTTACTATAAAAACACCAAAAGTAGAGGATAACCTCAAAAAAAACAGCATGACTAAGAATACTTACAAAGCTGGGAGGTTCATAAAACGTTCTTGAACAAACATGACAGATACTACTTGAAAAGGACTAACATCATTGTCAAAAATTAAGTGTACACCAGCACAAATGAGTTTAGAATATAAAATTAATAAACTATTACAATCAACATTTTATAGGAAAATTTGCTAATTTTCTGTATCTGTCATGTTTGTTCAAGTTCGTTTTATGAACCTCCCAGCTTTGTAAGTATTCTTAGCCATGCTGTTTTTTTTTAGGTTATCCTCTACTTTTGGTGTTTTTATAGTTGGCTCTGAGGATGGAAATAAAGTTTTCCGAAAGCTTAGCTCAATAAGCAAAGGGTGGTTTAATTTTTTTGCCCTCGGTCGATTACCCCAACAACGAACATCTTAAACTTCATAATTCTACGACCAAATACTCTCCTTCCGGATTTATATATATATATATATATATAGATATATATATATGTATATATATATATATATCACTCTCACTACACTCTTGTCCTCAAGACAGCGTGGTGACCTTCTCTCTTAGGCCTGTGGCGTAGGTGTAGAGTAATGTACACAACTTTAGGGGACCTGCTGTTTTGCACTTCTTCTACGGAGAATATGTTTTTGGTAGAAATAGTTTGGTGGTTTGCCATTGCTTTCCGAGGGAAAACGGCCGTGTAAAAATCTGAAGCTTCTGAACCTAGGCTCGAACCCAGGTTGTTCAAATCAGCTGTCTAACGCATTAACCACGGCGATCTTCCACTTTTCTCACAATCTCTCGGCAGCGTTTATTTCT
>JABXWE010017979.1:0-24364 GCA_014611495.1 Limonius californicus | reverse complement strand
GGGGGGGGGGGGGGGGGGGTCGCGATATAGGGTTAGAAGAGTCGCGGGAGGTTTTCTAAAATGAAACAAAATGCTTTTATTTTTGCCTTTCACAAAGGAAACATAAATAAATCAAAATTAAACTATTAAAACTTTTAATTTATGCAACAACTTAAACATAAATAACTGTACAAATAAAAACAAGTTGCAAAGTAAAAGCATTAATGCGATGTATATTCCTGTTTTTTAGAAATTAGCTTTTCAAATCTGGGCTTTGTATTCGATACACACACAATAATATCAATTTCAAGTTCGAGGCGATTTCTTACTTTTGTTTTGATGGCAGTCGTAGATGAGAAATTTTATTCGCACAAATATGATGCAGCAAATGGCACCAAATACTTTATAGCTTTGTCCTCAAGTTCGGTGTATTCTAGCATTCTTTCGGTCCAAAATTGATCTAAGCTATGGAAAAAGAAGCCTAGTTGCAATATTCCATCACATGATATTTCAATAATTTCAATTTTCATGTTTGTTGTAATTTCTGTTTGACCAACGGAATTGTCTAGAAATGGATTCAGTATCCATTTGCGATTGTCATAACTGTTTTAAATTTCTTTGGGAAAATAGCCAATGAGTTGTTGTTTTCAATTGCACAAGCTAACTTGCATATCTGCAAGGAAGTGCTCACAATTTATCATATTTTCATCTTTAACTAAGTCGTCCTTCAATTCTCGAATACAAGGGAATGAATTAAACTTATTTTTTCCAATTGAAGTCGACCAGAAATCAAGTTTCTTTATAAGTCCGTTAATTTTGTCCGTGACTGTTAATATGTTAATATCACGGTCTTGCAAATTGTTATTTGGAGTGTTTAAGTGCTCGATAATATCAGCAAGGAAAGCGAGCCTAAGAAGTCAAAGGGAATTTTAAAATTTCGTCCCATATTCCGATTTCTCATCATGCAGGTACATCAAAAGTTCCGCTTTTAACTGGAAAGCTATTTTCAAGACGATACCCCGCGAAGGCCATCTTACTTCTGTGTGATAATGAAGATTTGCATATAAAGAACGCATGTCTTCACAAATGTTTCGAAATATTCGAGTCTGCAATGCTTTTCCCTTGATGGAATTTACCACATTAATGACATTTTTCATTGTGAATTAATTTTTTGACAAATAAAAACGTTTACGAAGAATGCCTTTGAAAATTGGGTCCATTTATCTTGTTGTCAACCTCATCCGTAAACATACTGTATATCAGTAGAATAATTTACTTAAAAATTAGAAAATTCTGCTAATCGATTTTTTAAACCAATTATTCACCCAAAATCGACTACCTATTTGTATCATATATCGGAAATGTTGCTCATTTCATAAATAATAGTGGTTCCTAGATTGTATTCAAAATTAAAAAAAAATCTTTTTTCAGGCACAGGAAGTAATTTAGATCAATGAAAATTTTACAAGGCCGTGAAAAAAGTACTTGCTGCACGCAAGGTCTACATCAAAACGGTTGTCAAGAGGACTTTCCACACTGAGTGCGGAAAATACTATTTCTACGGTTATTTTAGAATATAAGTATTAAATTAATTAATTATGGAATAGCTACAGTCTTGCACTTGATATCGAATATTTCAATAGATAACGGCATCAATAGCGACGTTTATTAAAACATTGCGATTTTTTTATATTTCTGTTTCACTCTCGGTAAAAGGGCAACTACTAAACAAAATACGGTGTATTTTGAGATAGGCAAATAGTAATTTTCTGATTAAATAACATAAATACAACAATATTGTTGTATAAAAAATATTCTAGGTGGTTATTTTTGAACATTTGGTGAAGATATTTTTAATAAATCATTTGTTTTATCAATTGGATTTATTAATAAAATTTGATAATATCGCAATTTTATAAATACCACAAAACTTGTTATATATAAACCAGTTTAATATATGTTCGCGCCCAAACGATCCTGCGTCCAACAGTCCCTGCACCAAACCGTCCCTGCGCCAAACCGTCGCAGCGTCAAACCGTCCCTGCGCCAAACCGGCTGCGCCAAATTGGCCTCGCCAAACCGGCCGCGTCAAACTGGCTGCGCCAAAACGTCTGGTCCCAACTTCAACAGTAGCTGGTAAATCAGATCTTCAGCAATTATATGTGGTTTATTGGTTTTTGCAATGCGAAATGCAACTCGATAACTTGATAATAGCACTTTTTTATTAGTACCAGTTGCTGATGTAAAAGTGGATTGGTCCTTGTGGAGGGGGTTTAGCTTTTCTTTAGATAATTCTACAGGTTTTTCTTTTTGTCTGGATGTTTGGTATTTAAATATCGAAACAGCTTTAATGGATTCATATTTTCTTTTGATAACACTTCTCGACAAAGTACGCACTAGGGTATCTGGGTATTAACGGTAAAACCATATTTAAGATATTCATCGCTAAACAATCTTTTTCTTTGTATTCTGGTCACTGCCAGACGCAGAAGGTTTCAGTGATCGTTTTAAAAATTTATTCATCTTTAACAAAACGAGCATAGCTCATACTTAATGTTAAATATTTGTTATCTATTTATTGCGCTCAACACACAGCCAGCAGTACAGCACACAATTTTGAACTGATGACTAATCTCATCGCATTCCGCTGATTATATAGAGCAAAATGGATTTTCCAGGATATTCCAATGCCATTAGCGCCCTCCCAAATATGGTGGAAATTTCCGAAAGCACGGAGAATAAATAAAAAATTGAGCTACTTGGTAATAGATGGCGTCAGTTGGCCCTCTAGCCGCTGATTCTGAATAAAGTTGAATACTACAAGAGAGGGTCGCGAGAAAAAGTTTGGCGCAGAGAAGGTCACGCTGAATAAAAGCTGTAGAACCACTAATTTAGAGCAATATGTTTCAATTTAATTTTTCGGATTTACAAAAAACTTGAGATGTACAAGCAACAAGCAGAAGTGGTCGTAAGTATACAAGCAAAGTGAAAGCGAGTGTAAGTTATACAATAACATAGAAATGTATGCTTGAAGAGCCCTAAAGTCCTTAAAATGAATATTTGCTTTTGCAGAAGAAAGCTATAACGGCACTTGTCTCGGGTTTTGAAAGTTTTACTGGGGATAGACTGAGATAGACTCAGTATACAAAGTATCCCTAAATTAAGTGCCGTAATTTATACTGAACACGTATTATGCAATTTTATTAATTAAGGCCTATGTGTTAAACTCTAGTCCAGTGGTTCTTAACCGATATCCTTCGGAAGTTTCGAGAAACACCCGTTGCAAGTGAACAAGATTTAATTATGTTATCTTCCTGTACTAAACAGATTGGAAATGAGAACTACAAACATTTCGTATTTGTTTGTCGGACTTCACAAAAATATTGAAAAGTAATAAGAAATGCACAGATACATGTTAGCATTATGTACGTGTGTGTACAATATTGTTGAGATCACATAAAATTATTTATTGGTTTATTAGTTTGGTAAACAGATAATATTCTTAGGAGTACCATGATAGAAGTCTCAGTATTGTCAATTTTTATCAGTGGAACTTGCATTTTCGATTGAACTATCGACGTAAACGAGTTAATATAATTGTCTTAATTGAATGTAAAAAAGGATTTTTATTAAGATAATTACAACAATATAATTGAATCAGGCAGGTAATTAAATTTTTTAACATATATTTCTAATATTCATTAGTACTGTTGGTCCTGGAAATTGCGATCATTTCGGCCATTTTCTTAAATAAATTTACAGATGTTTTTGCGAAATATCTTCAAAATGATATTTGGTGTCTTACATTGTAATATTTAACCGATATACCAATTACATAAGTAACGTTAATAATCTAAGTATCTAAGGAAAAAATTTCTTCTGCCAAATTGTCAGCATTTCAGAAAAGGCACCCATTTAAGAAAAATCGCGTATATGCATATTCATTCAAAAATGTGTTTCGTGTATTTTACAGTATTTCATGGAACGCATACTTCATACCCATTGGATTTATGTCCAAGGCGAATATTCAGCTTTCTCCACAAGAGCGCTGAAAATTTGGCTACAGTTTTCATCATTATATTTGTGTATTTCTCAATATTAACCAGCACAAAACTAAAAAAATCCGGAAAATTAGTTAATATAGACGAAATAATGGTTGTTCTTAGTGAAAAAATGGCAAGCTTGTATTGAATTGTAGGTACTGTATTTGAAAAGGCGAGATCTAGGAGGTTTTTCAAGCATATCTCAGCCATCATTGGCTTATTGTACACCCTAACTATGAATTTTGCCTATCTGGGGTGTCACACATCGCAGTGGCACGGGACCTACGGCTTTACTTCTTATCCAACAGAAGACTTTCATATTTTTCCCCGCTAGAAAAATCTCACCGACCTCGGCCGGATTCGACCCGTGTCCCTTGAACTAAAGGTAAATGCATTTACCAATAGACCACCGATGCCGGACAAGCTTGATATTGCATAAAGAAATTGATGGATAGGACGTACAATTATCTACAAGCAGCAGGATTTTTGGTAATCTTGGGACTCGGGGTCGGTTCCGAGATATGAGAGGAATTCCCCAATAGAATTTGGTTTGGATATAATGGACTTTTAGCGAATTTTTAGTTCGTTATAAGCAAAAATCCATCATAAGCAAGCCTATAATATCCGATAGTTACATTGGTTTATATAACTCTTTAGTCGGAACTTCGCTCCATTACAACCGAGTGTCTAGTACAAGCAAGTCTATTATAAAAGTGGACTATATTGTATTAATGAAAACACAGTCTGACGAAGTGGAAATTGTACAACGATGGCCAAGTGTAGAATTCAAAAGGGAATCTGCTTTCTACTTATATTAATTTTAGTCTCTACCTCTATTATTTCAGCGTAAGTAAAAGGAATTTAGATTGCCGCATACAAACAGCAGGATAAATATTTTCTATTAATTAATTCGAAAATAATGCTTTTAGTGTGAAAGTTATTATATTATGAAGGTCTTCTTCTTCAAGCGCCACCTCTATTCAATGAAGGTAGGCAACAATCACGGCAATTTCCTCCCGGTTTTCTGCAGCCTAAACAGCGTATGCGCGTCTGAATCAGTGCAGTCTCTGATATTCTATATAGGCCTTAACATTGCAATTTACTATTTTTTGTGTCAAAAGCAACTACACAATGCTTTCCAAGATTCAGTAAAGTGATAAGTATAGAAGCTAGGACGCAGGAATGGGCAACTTTCCGAGGTTGTAAATTTAGAAATAAAGATATATTAAGAAGAAAGGGATTTAAAAGGTTTTTGCAATTTAATTCCAGAATTTACGCTGCAGCACTAGAGTCACGTGAAATTGAACTAATAGTTAAACAGCGGCGTATGATAGTTCACAGTTTTATCAATAGAACCTGGCCAAGCAAAGATCGAACACGGCGCTAGAACGTACGAGCAAGGAGTAGGTAATAACTTTTGTGTATTTTACTGTAATTAGGGAAAACTATTTAGAAATATATTAAATGTTAAAAACTTTGTACGGAAATAGCACTTTCAGTCGTAATAGTATGTTTGAATGGTTTAAACATCTCGAAGATGGAAGATTTCTCGGAATACAGATTCGGTCTCAAGAGTTCGTGAAACTGTAGCGAAAGATTGCCCAATGACTTTCCGAGTGATGAGTAATTTCGAAATTGATTTTAAAAATGATGCATAATGCTCCAGGGTATGGATAAGGTATGTGAATAATATTTCTGATTCGTCTAAAAATATCGATGGTTTGGCTAACCAAGTACATTCAAAATTTCAGTCAATAAGGTTTACATATGAATTAGAAAGCAAACGGCAGGCAGTTACCGTTTATTAACGTATTAGTTATTAGAAATAATTATAAATATTTATAACCAATTACTCAAATCATTGTTTCAACATAAAATGATGGCTTTTAATTTTTTGTTCATAGACTACTTACCTTTCCATTAAAGCGAAATCGATACCTGATTGAATGTCGGTACATCAAAAATATTGCTTCCTACAATGGTTTTTCTCCAGATGGTATTGATAATTTGATTAGCAAACCTAAGTTAAGATTAAATGTTTGTAATTCCACGACTTTAAAGAGTTCTCACTTTGAAGAAAACATCAGAAAATTCATCATAATTTCGTTCCATCCCTTAACCAAAGGCCTTGATAAAATATGCAAAATATGTAAACAAATAAATTCCAAAACAGTATCTTGTTCAAAGAACAACATTTGGAACTTGTTACAAATCTCTAAAGACAAAGGGAAAAACTTTTAAAAAGTCGGGCATTTACGAAATTGATTGCTCTCATTGTAATGGAAAATATATTCGACAAACTAAACATAATATTGAGATTAAGTTCAAAGAACATGTAGCTCATTTGAAAAATCATAAGTTTGATAAATCGTGTGTTGCCCGACATATTTACTAAATAGGACACGATATAAAACTAGAAAATCTGAAATTGTTAATAGAAGTGTCTTCAGTAAAAGAATTAAATTGCTACGAGAGGATTCATATTTTCAAAAATAGGGGGGATCTTGTAAATTAAGATAATGGCCCAATTCCTAACTAACCTAAGATTTAATTCATTTGTTGAGAATAATTCCATAATCGGTTAGGGGATTTGATAGGTTATTAGCATTGGACTTGAATTGTTGCCTATGTAAAAGACATCTCCAGAGCCATTCCTCAGCTAAGTTACTTTAGTGAGTCCAAGTTTCTACTGACAATGGCAACTTAGTTGCCGAAATAAGTATGTAGGTGTTCTAAATATCGCGGTCGTAAGGGGTTTTTCAAAAATTTAAATACTTTATTCGATAAATAGGGTGTGATCCATTGTAGAATTTGTAGCGAAAACAGTAAGCAATGCATTTTGTGTTAAAGTGATGAGTAAATTATTACAGCACATTTCTGGAGTGCGGCCGTAGTTTGGAGAAAAGGGTTGTTTATATCAGTCATCCTCTCTGTTCATCCGACTTGCCACCAGCACGTTTTTGTCATTTCTAAAGTAAACATTGTTCTGATAGGGAAACTATTTCTGAACATAGAATATATTATGAGAAGCGTAACCGTCGCATGAAAAGGAGCTTCTTCGTTCACCTTTACTGATTGTTTTAAAAAACGTTTAAAACTTTTCAAACGGACATTACTTCGAATAAAACACAGTTTTGGAGAAGATATGCGGCCATTTAATAAAATTCTTCCAGTTTTAATAAGTTAGAACATCAGGAAAAATTCCAATATTAAAACATGAGTACGCTTACGTTTCGCTAAAAATTTTTAGCTTCTTCAGAGACAAAAATAGCATTTGAAGTTGAACATATTAAAAATTATTAAACCAAAGCATGGTAATTAGTGTCAATAAATAAACCATAACAACAAACTAAGATTTGTAATTGTAATAGTTTGTTGTTATGGTTTATTTATTGACACTAATTACCATGCTTTGGTTTAATAATTTTTAATATGTTCAACTTCAAATGCTATTTTTGTCTCTGAAGAAGCTAAAAATTTTTAGCGAAACGTAAGCGTACTCATGTTTTAATATTGGAATGTGTCCTGATGTTCTAACTTATTAAAACTGAAAGAATTTTATTAGATGGCCGCATAACTTCTCCAAAACTGTGTTTTAGTATTAATCCGGCCAAGAAGTTTCCTTCGATATTACTTCGAATATGTTGTGTATTTTTCCTGTGACCGTCCGAAAATTAAACTTCGTACGTTTTTACAATGTTGCATTATTGTGACTGTTAAGCCGCGTACAGACCAAAATCAGCTCTCACGAACAGTTCGCGAGCTGTTTGCGAGCTGTGCGCGAACAGTTCGCAAGCTCAGCGTCCACACCACTGTTTTCTAATTGAAGCTCGAGTTCGTCATTTAGTTTGAAGGCAGTTCGTGAGAAGTTCGGTCGTCATGCTTTTTATTTTAAAATATAGAAACAATGTCGACGTCGTCAAGCGAAGAAGAAGATATTGTTGCATGTGCTAGTTTCTTAATTATAACAGCACTGAAAAAGAAGAAAGCAGAAAGAACCCGCAAAAGAAGGTAGTGGAGAAGAAGTTTATTTGCATACCATGTGAATACGTATACTCTATACTAATTTGTTAAAGTGAATCTTTTTTCATATTCGCTTCTTGTAGTTCGGATTTTTGGGATTCCATAAATTTGGATGTAATTCATACTGTTCAATTAAATTAATAACTTTCTCCTCACTCCACTCCATTGTCGCACAAAGAGCTAACCACACATGCTTTTTAAAATAAAGATAAACCAGAATTAAATTCCTTCTGTTCACTAAATAAAGGATCGATTATTACCGATAAACGTCCACACTAGAACTGTTGTTTAAACGTGTTCGCTAACAGTTTCTTTGAAGTTACCGCTCAAGTAGCGAACTTTGACCGAACTCGCCAACTGATACGAACTGCTCGCGATCTCTAGTACACACCGACTTCTACAGCAGTTCGCGAACTGTTCCCGAACTATTCGCGAACTTGGTCTGTACGCGGCTTTAGAGTTCAGGTCAAATCTGAATAGCTTTAAAAGTATATATAATAATTTTCAAATGGTAAGTTGATATGTAACTATTTTGCTGTTTCCTACATGTCCGACTATTTTCTCAAGCAACTTTATAAAATAAAAAAATGTCATTTAATATTCGAGACTGCCTAATTAGATTTAAATCTGGCGAAACATACCATTCAAAACAAGCTTCGTAAAAATTATATGTTTTAGTAAGCTAATTGTACCAGAAATGTGTATTTAATTGTTGTTGTACTTACCTTATATATCACATTATATATTTTGTTACGATATTTTCTTTATTTAAGTTATTTTATAGATATATTATCTAAACTTTTCATTAAACTTTTAGATAAGTCTCATACTTTGTCAAGAGATGCGTGTCTACAGTGTAGGAAGGGCAGAACTAAATTATATTTGGCGCCCCTTAGTCGCGTCGTCTCAATTTCGGCAGTGAATATATCGTTAATAATGGGTAATCAAATTAAGCACGTGCTTTTATTTCAGTGTGCCCCTACTTTTTTAGCAGTTCTGGTCACATTGTAGTGAAAAATTGTCTAATCATTCTAGTTTTACTGAACCAATAGCGTTTAGAATGTACAGTCCCAAGACAAAAATGTAATGACCCCGCTGCGTTCGAAGACAGTAATCGCGTCAAGTGGAGAACCCAGTAAACAGTATAGCTTTTTTGGTATGTTTTAAGCTGATAATAATTACAAGATTTAACCTGCTTGTTACTGATAAAGTAAGAAATCCAGGAGCCTATATATTTTAGAGAATTTGCGATAGTGTATTTATTTATTTAATAAAATGAAAAACGTATTATGCAACAGAGACCTGAGCTTACAGCTGAGAATCATAATGTTGAGATGCCATGTGTTTTCTGTAGCATTTCATGGAATGAAGGCTTGGACGATGAAGAAAAGCATCAGTGATCGATTAGAAGCATTTGAGATGTGGACATATCGAAGAATGTTGAAAATAAGCTGGGTGGACAGAGTAACGAATGATGAAGTATTCAGAAGAATGGGGAAAGAAGAAGAAGTATTAAACACAATATTAAGATAAGGAAATTGCAGTATCTAGGGGTCATGTGATGCGAGAAGAGAGATATGAAATTTTACAAAATATCATTCAAGGGAAAATACAAGGTAGAAGAAGTAGAGGAAGAAGACGCATCTCCTGGTTGAGTAACCTGAGACAGTGCAGTTCCATTGAATTGTTCAGAGCAGCAACGTCGACAATACAAACAGCCATAATGATAGCCAACCTTCTAAGAGGAGGCGGCACTTAAGAAGAAGATTTATTTATGCAACCCAAGACAGTTTAAGAAGTAATGAGGGTAAAATATTAACGTTTATTTCGTCATTAATCCAAGCAATTGTTCAAATTGCTATTTATCAAACAAAGCTTTTTGTTGCAAAAATTTATTAAACAATGGAGAAGAAGGCACGTGCAAATGTCTTATGGGCATACATTTTAAGGAATCTATATCCTTTTTTCTATTAAGAATGGAAAAAATGTCACAAGTGTTACTACCTTCATTAATAAAAAGAGTTGAATCAAAAACGTATTTTTGAGTAGTTTGTAACATAGCACAACAGATCCTGGTAGTAATCTGATAGAAGAAGATAATAACGTGTAGTTTATAAAATACCTTTTCGTTAATCAAAAGGTGGAGCTCCAGAAGAAGTAAAAGATTTATCGGAAACTCCTGTACATAATGTAGACACTAAAAGTTTTCTGAATATGTAAAGTAGGCAGAAGATAATAATCTATATTTTAACGAAATGTTTATATTTAGAAAAGTTATCGAATGCGTCCACAGGAAACTCAAATAAACTAAAATAACTGATTTTGTTCGTTAATTAACATATCGTGCAGTTAATTAGAAAAGTTGATTTCTCAATATGTCTGTTACAAGATAAATAGAATAAAATTTCTGTATTGCAACGTTCAGAATTAAAGTAACAACATAGAACACAGTAATTCGAATATTTCGATAATACGAACTTTATGTGTTTTAGTTACTCCATATTCTGAAGTGTACACCCTACAAACGTTAAACTAATAATGTAAAATTAAAATTATCATTTTTGGTGTGCTACAGAGTTTGTGGCATACATGCGAAGTAGCTGTATACATGCGTAACTAAATACTAGCAACCCGTTTGATTTCTATATTCATTTCAGTGAAAGTTATGTTGTAGTTGTAGTAGCTCTGAACGGGCGATATATCTAGGTTCTTTTTGCACTCAGGCCATATTTAGCGCTTTGTACATCTCAGCAGAGATTTTTTGGCAGGGGACCTACAGCTATCATCATATCATCGACCTCAACCGGGTTTGAACCCACGACTCTTGTATCTATAGTCAAGTGTTGTAAGGTCTAGATCTGCAGTGTTGTCACTGCTACGAAAAAATATACGATTTTAAAAGCCGTATATTTTTACACATTTGTTTATGCGTTTGCGTGCTTTTTACTACAGGTATACGAAAACAGAAGATAAAAATTACGCATGTAAACATTTGTCATTCTATTACCATATAAAAATAATTTCGTGTTTTACTTGATCTACGGTGTAAATTTTTGTTTATGGGTTTTTAATTACACGGTATATAAATTTAGTTAATTTATATCTTAACCACATTTCTGTACTATTATGAAGATGATGGTGCAAGACTTGCTCTTAACAGAAGATAACCCGCTCTTTACCGTCGGAAATCTACCAAATTATATGTTTTATTATTATTTATGGTAACTGAAAAACAATGTTAGTAGTTTAGCAGGTTCTCTTGCAATAATTAGAATAACGAATCTGCGTAAGTTTAACAGCTCATTCAGATGACGTTATACGTGAGAAGAAGATCAAATAATGCATTTAAATTACAAAAAAAAATTTGAATGCAGGCCGTATATGCCCTATGCACATATACAGACCGCAGTCAGATGTTTACAAATTACCTATAAAATGAATACCCTTCTGCATTAACACCTTCTTCGGAAAATCCAAGCAGAGGAGATGGATATGGATGAGCCCAAATACGACGTGCAAAGATAAAATTAACTACACACGCACATAACCAAAGATACTCCAACGATATCTAAAAGTTAACTTCTCAAAAATACAAGGTCAATATTAATCAATCAAGAATTAACCTATAGGTTAACTATGTCGCACATTAATTAACCATAAAGCAACCTTAAGGCATCTTTAAGGTCGTTAAAAGGTTAACCATAGAAGATGTCCAAAAGCTAACCTTGAAAGTCATCTTTTGGTTAACCGTAAAAGATGATCAGAAGCTAAGATTGGAATTCAGCTTTTGGTTAAGTATAAAAGATATCCAAAAGCTAACCTTGAAACTTACCGTTTGGTTAACTATAAAAGTTAACCTTGAATCTTTTGTGTACCTTCTTCATATACCCAAAAGTTAACCTTGAAACCTTTGGGCATCTCCCCAACATACCCAGTAATGCCCTGTGGTTAACGTTTATACCATCCCAAGAAGGTTATTTTTGAAGGATAACTATATTGACGGTAAATAAGTGAACTGAGAAGCATAACTAAAAATTAACTGCTCATTCTGTCAACAAATATGTGTATTTGTAAGGCAAACCTAGCTTCTATCTAAAGAATGCTATTGCGGTTTGAATTAAGATGATCATATTATTTATTATAGGATGGGTAAATAAAAAATGGATTAGAAACTACTGCTATTTATTATTAGACAAATATTTTAAATACAACAAATTATGTACTCGCAGAAAGTATCAATTTTAGTCTTAATATCTAAAACGGTGTTTTTTAGGGGATAAGTTGTGTAGCATCAGGTATGATCTTGGCAGTGCAACTGAAAGTAAATAATAATCTGTTAATAAAAATTATATGTTGATATATATGTACTTATATAGTTTATTCTTACATCTTCTAGCATTAAATTGATTTACACATTTATGGCAAGTAAATCAATTATTTTGGGGTTTTAAACGTGGTAATGTTGTGTAATAAGTATGCTTGTCAGATTTTCATTATATCTGTCATCTTTCGCTCCCCAACTCACTTGTAAGAGATAATATAGATAAACGACTATACAGGAAAACATTAATCAACAAATGCAATCTAGTGCTACATTGGGACTATTTGACCCAACAATTTTAAACAATATTTATTTCGCGTAGGACAAACTATAATTATTAATTAAATTTCCTTGAATTGATATAAGTTTGGTTAAAATTATGAAAAACAAAATGACCTAAAGAAAGCTTTAATCCATCCCCTGAACCTTTTGACAGATAAATATTTAGTAATTGGCGTTGTTTTTTAATGTTTTAAGTAAATGCATAACGAAATTAAATTTTCATTAAATGCAATAAATCAATTTATTAAAAAACATTCCACGATTATTAAGTGCAAAAATGCATAAATTACATCAAATATAAGAACGGATATGGGAAATTCGACGTAAATGTAATTGAAATTATAAAAGAATAACATACCAATTGGTTATTCGGATTATATTCAATCCCTGTAGCTTGAACATTTAATAGGTACCGATCCAGCCTTAACCAAGAATGACAGTGTGTCAACTGCACAGAACAGATCCTTTTAGTTGCATTTGCAACGTTGTTACCACCAAGCAACAAGAGCTTAACCTAAAAATTACAACTGGCCGTTCTAGTCACATTAAAATATTTATTAAATTTAATGGTATAAAAGAAACACTTACCTTAATAATTATCAGAAAGGATGCCCACACTAAACTTGGGACTGTAACTGCAAATGGATGCTGCTTTTTTTAAGAGTATGACCATTGCCCATGCTTTGCAAATGCTAATGGCTAAAGAAAGAAAACCAGGGAGGTACAGCGCATGTCTTATGCCGTTCAACCGTCCACCCCTAAATAGTTTACGTTCTGGACCGTTGAATATTTAATTTTATTGTAATTTTATATATTCAATAAAAAAAATATCACTTATCAGCATGTTAAAGTTTGTTGTTAAAACCACAATACTAAGTAACCGCAATTGAATTGCTAATCCTGTATGCTACTTATTCTCTTCATAATTCTTAAAGTAAATTTGGTTCTACTTGAAACGCAGCTAATGTAAGTACTTATGACTAATCTACAAGGATTCTAGAAAATACTTTATTTGAATATATGCCACAAGAATTTGACGGTCACATTTTACTTAAAAAACGATTATCTCCATAGTTAGCATTATGGTAGCTAAGAAGGCTGTATTTTTGCTAGTACGTTAGTGTGGAATGTAACTTCGCGGATTGTGTAAAAGTTAACCAAGAAAAACGGCAAACGAAGCGCCGAATTATCTTAAAAATTTAGATGATACTTTAAATGAACATAAACACGTAATATGATTTATTGTATTATGGGTTTACGAACAATATTTATGTTTTTGTTACTTATTTGTGTAAGTAATTGAAAAATGTGAAATAAACAATAACAACATTACATTTAGATTCAAGTTGTAAATTATTTTCTCATTAATTACAGAACAATAGATATTCGGTCAGTAGCTAAAATGACGAGTATTTTTAAATCCAAATGCAATATAGTTATTGACAACAGTACGTGCAACTATTATTAACTTATTATGGTTAGTTTCTAGCAGGGATTTACAAGTATTTTTTGTTAACTTTTAAAACCTGTTATAGAGCATGTAACTTAGAACTAACCACTATTTGTCGCTTTAAAGATATGCAACTATAATGTAGACTTGAGAGTTAGTCAAAAGTTAACCTTTTTGGTTGCGATAAAGTTAACTATTTAGAATAACTATTTCTCCACTTTAAGTTGAACGTAATGTATACTGTAGTTTTGGTAACCACTACGGATGCACAGAGGATACCTTTAATCCTACCCCAGGTAGGTCATCCTTCCAGGTTAAGAAATGATCACGTTGTGGACAGTCAAGGTTAACTTTGGTTATGTGGGTACTGTCCAACAATAAAATCAGGTGAATATATCGCATATAATCAACGTCTTGGTGTTAAATAACTTCCATATGGGGAGTGACCGTAGACTAATAAGAACTAGCCTAAAAATAAATACACAAATAGAAAGAAGAAAACTGCTTAAAAAGACCTGTCTGTAAGCTACCTGAAACAAAACCAAGGTAGGGCGTGAGGTAGAGAGAGAGACCTACAAGAACAAAAATATATTTCAACGATACACTCTGTGTTCTTTAAATAATTGAAAAGCTTACTAATTTTTGAATACCACGTTATTTAAAACATGGGGCATAGAGGATGTTAGGGGGATGTTAGTAAGGGAAAAAGGTTCTAATCAACATATGTCCGAAAATTCTATATGAACAAGTTATAAAAGAACACTAACAAATTACAACGTACAATAAATGTTCGAAATTCTTTTCTTTTGTGGAAACATAGGCCTCTGCTTTTCGGATTAATAATTCTTGTACTCATGCAGTATTTGGATACGTGTAAATGCGTTTTGAATACGCTGCCAGCTTGTCTTGAGTTTCTATCACTTGCCCATAAACAACGTTTTCCATGTGGATTCATAATAATAAAAATCGGATGACTTGAAAGCTATGCTATTGGTCCTCCGCGACCGATCCTCCGCAAAGGAAATCTAATGTATTAAACATTAAATAAAGGATTATAATGTGTCGGCTCCTGTAATTACTTATCAACGCATTTTCGGACGTGTGTTCATAGGAATTTTTTTGACCTACTGGTCTCCCGAATACATTGCAGTTTGCTGCAACTGCAAAGAGTATAGGTTTTGATGAGACTGCATATGTTCAATATTTACCCAACTCATTTTACAGTACAACTGAAGTAATTAATCTTGCAAATTCTCTTATTTCATTAATATAAAATTCTATGTGCATGTGGAGCATTGCTTTATGAAATCCATGTTTGAAAGTTACTCCAAACATAAAGGCGCAAAGTAATATAAATCGGGGATTTAGGTTACTAAAGGGCAGTTAACGTGAATCCTGTTTGCAGAAAACAAAGCAACTTTATTAGAATCCCTTTGTTGAACTAGTTATCTGATATATGTATGTAAACGTAGCTCAGTTGTTAGCGCATAAGGAACAGTGCTGATTAAAATATTAATAGACTAATTAATTGAATTTTAAAATTAATTTGATAAATTATAGTAGACAAATACTTTAAACGAAATACAAAATTACAAAAATAATCTGCTCAGTAGAGTAGGGCATTGATTAAAACTTATATATAGCAGATATGAAACAGTTTAAAGTGCTTATCCCCAACGTTTTTAATAAAACGGAAAGGATTTTACATTGGCATAATTACTTCATAATGGTTAATACACAATATTGGTACTTGTAATTTACAATATTCGAAAAACCTGCGTCGTTTAAAATTGCATTTTAGAGAGAATGAAACCTTTTTGTGGCGGTATAGCAAATATAATCATTATGTAAAGTGAAGTACTAAAACTTATCACCCAGATAATCTTGAGAAGTTAGGAAAGTAGGAAGTAAGAAAATTATCTTTTTTTAGTTTCAGGCTGTATATTAAAACCAGAAATAAAAACGTTAGGGCAAGAGTAAGATTAAGTTAATTGCGTTTGCCTCAGGTGTGCTGCTATCTAGCTTATTTATATGTGTTACATTAAGATAGACATGTGACATGTTTCATTTAGCGCGATATATTTGCAGATAGCTGTTTTTAATTAACAGTAAAGAAAATAATTATTTCTTAAGATTTTATTTGACTATATCTTTAGGAAAGCCGCGTTATAATGCGTGAATTGCAACTAACCATTGCAGGGTAATATTCAAATGAGATAAAGTGGTTCAAGATGTAACAATTGTTATCACTACAGTTGGGAATTACATTTATTAAACGCTTACAAAGATAAATTACCGTCTCCTAATTATTTAGTGTATGGAAATACAAAATATATTTTTCAAACTTTACGTGTATTACCAGATTACGGCACACATATATATGTGGAATTTTTATTTTTTATTCGTGGAATAATAGTATTTCAAAATATTTTTCTTAAAAAGTTTATTTTTCTTTGAGTAAAATTTCTTAAAACTTCATCTATTCTGATATACAATGCGGCCGTACAATGTCCCCCCCCCCCTACTAACTTTTGAACGGGTTGATATTTCTTCACAAACTGTGTGCTTTAATGGGAGGCTAAATATTACTTTTTAGACCATATTTAAATTTCATAGCTTTCAAAATGGCGGCTAGGCACCATCTTGATCTATTTTTTTTAAATGGCAGTGAGAGTTCCATAAAAAAAATATTCATTTAGAAAAAATGACAGATGATTGAATATAACAAGTTTATGGAAAAAAGAAGGCACCCGGAAGATTTTGCGATTTACAGTCGGATATATCTGAGTACCACAATGATTTTCTACAAGTAGTTACAGTGATTATTCCGGGGAATTATTATTCAGGTATTGTACATAATATGAATTTATCTCATATTTTAGATATTATTCAAAATCTGCAAGTGTAACATCTGCTACGTATGGAATATTTGGTATTCATCGAAAATGTGTATGTCCTTCCTCTTCTTTCTTTACATTTCCAGGTTAGGCATATTTGCCTTTTCTGATTTCACAGTTTTCTGCATCTTTTCCAGGTCTACTCTATATCTTTTCTTCCCGCGGATTTATATTTTAGTGCTTTTTTAGAGATTCTGCTATTGATCATTTTTTCTACGTGTTGTCTCCTTTGGTTTCTTCTCTTTTCTATTTTTTCATTAATGCAGTAGATTTGGTATTTATATCTTATTCCTTCGTTTCTGTTTGTCGTGCCTATCACCTTACTTTAAATAAAAATAAAAAACATCATCGTTTGAATTATGGTTTTCTACTTCTTTCATGAGACCCAAATTTTGCTGTCATATAATAATATTCGTGTCGCTATAGTATGTCTTTACTATTTTTTCAGGGTTTTGTATATCATGACGTATATTGCTTGGAACTTTTTTGTTTTATGGTGTTTAGATTTTTATAATAGCTGATCTCACAACCCATTTCATTGATTATTTGATTGATCTATTGATTGCTTGATAGCAGGGATTTGTAATGGTTTAGTTAGCCCAGTTTGCACCACGACCCTATGGTCTTTCGTGGGTCCCCTATCCTTTCATAGTAAACCTGTGCCCTCTACGAGTCGAAGGATGTGTTTTATGAGGTTTTTATATGTGAAGGTTTTTTGACCAAGTGTTTCCCCGAATAATCTCTTGCGGACAGTCGCAGATTATGTGTGAGGCTGTTTCCTACTTTTCTACACAAAGTCTACAAAGTGTGTTTCCTCTGCATGTGCCAAATTTTGGGTAGGTGTTGTCGCAGCTAGCAGTGCCTTGATATAAGTCATAATATGAGTTCCTTCTAGATGGAGGACGTCAGCTGTGAGTCTGGAAGAAGGCATTTCAATCATTTCCTTCCCCAGTTTTTGTACCTGTACCCAGCGAGAAATGGGTTTAGTATCGATTCACATTTTTACTGCTTTGTTTGGGTATACCTAATACAGGTTTTGGCCCTACAAACGGGGTGGGTGCACCCGTTTACCTTTCTGACGTTATCTCTGCATCCAAATAATAATTATCTTCTTAGAAAGTCTTTGACCCAAATGTAATTTGAAACTGGGTGAAACTGGGCTGGGACCGAATCTTGTTGCGTGAAGTCGGACCAAATCGATGAATTCCATACAGGATCCACTTAATTCCAATTTAATTCATAAGTAATATTGCCTTACTCTTTCCTTTAACGAAATTCGTATTAACACTTGATAATAAACTTTACTTTATTAAAAATCAACAATGTTTTTAATTAATTTTTTAATTTTCAGGAACAGAACAAAAATGCATGCATCCTCGATAAGTTTTAAAGGAAGCTCTTTTTACATTGTTTTGCCTATCTATCTTAGTAACTAACAAAATTACATAGCAACAATGCTAAAAAATACTTAAAATTACAGTGTGGGCACTTGGATCTAAATACAATTTTAAAATTAATATTTAAAAAGTTAAAATAATTTTATAAATAGGTTCATATCTTTACAGCGTCACTGTTTATCCATGTTCTGATTTACATGTCCGAAAGCTGCCTAATACACTCTTTCCGCATTTCACACTTATCAAAAACACATCTTCACAAAAAGCTCCAATTATTGCTGTATATTTCCAAGTGAATTAAAAAAAATCCAGTGCTAAGCTTATATCCAAGCTTTTGGCATGTTATAATATCTTTCTGTGCTATTTATTCAATATAGAATACTTTTATTAGAATTTTATATAATAGATTCTCTTTGGGACAGGTATATGCAAAATACGAACTTGGCAGTGCTTCAGACCAAGCAAGAAGTTATCTGCGTCTTGGTCTGCCCTTTTTTAATGGTCACAGTGGACCCAAATTCCAAGATATGAATCAACTGTACTAGTATCTTTTATAAAATAAATTCAACCGAACTTAAATATATATACATCTATCTAAAGGGATTAGTCCCAGAAGAGCTTCCATAGATGCGGTTGGAGTGCTGTTCATTACTTCACATATGCACAAACAAGCCAGTCTCTGTATCCTGGTAAGTTTTGTGACGACTGTTTTCTGCTCAACTTCAACACAAAGCTGCCATAAGCTATCATGGGCCTAACTACAGTAGTGTAGTACTATTGGGATTATCGTTGGCTTTAGTATAACTCATATCATAGTCAGGCCAGTAGTATCTTATGGAGCTGAGACTCGAGCAGACATAAGAAGAACGAAATAAATTTTACTAACCGCACATATGACCACACTTAGAACCATTGTAGGCAACACGAAATCGGATAGCATGCGAATTCAGGTTATTAAGGAACAGTGTAACGTTGCCGATATTACATTATTCGTGGGTAAAGTGCGTAAACAGCACGGAGCACAGAGAGCTACAGACAGCATGCTGATGGAGGTCGTAGAAATTCAAAATCTCAAACAGAAGGAAGAGATGGGTGAAAAGCTAGTTAACATGGGTTCACCATGAAGATAATAGTAATGTTAAGAAACTGTCAATATTACAATTTACTTTCGGCTTAGACCCCGTCGTCATTTGGGAACTACACCCAGCATTATCAGGTGGGCGCCGACCTGTAGCTTGTCTGCCTTTACAAGCATTTGCTCTAGAAGTTTGAGCCATATTTGTTCGTAGGCCCTGCCTGCCTAAACAGGGCCGTGTGCTTATATTAATCAAACCTTGGGGCGGACAAGGATTTGATCTTGATGTATTTTGTTTGCCAGGACAATAATACTTAATCGGCTTATGCCTGTTAGCTGTTTGTAAACCCATACAAACTAACGTTTCGCAAGACATTGCAGCTTGCATCTTCAGTGTGAATGTAACACTGAACTCAAATCCGGGAAGCGGAGGTATTTAAACCTCTTTGAGCCAGTCGGGCAGAACGACGGAGTTCTGGTTGGCTGTCACTGTTGGGCAAAGACGGATCCGGTGGAACGTGATCGTGTGAGTGATGATGCGTAGGAGTCCTTAGAGGATAAAGTACTGGAGTCAAAGCTTTACTGAGTCTAAAACCATCCTCCCTGTTTATGTTGTTAGGTTGTTTTTCAATTTCAGTTGCTTCACGTATGATACGAGGGAAGTAATGAGGTACTCTAGCGAGTACCCGAGCATTGTCAAAGTCCATCTTATGTCTAGTTAAACAAGTATGTTTAGCCACAGCAGATTTTGTGATGCGTTTATGTTTGCAATCACCTTTGTGCTCTTGCAATCTTAACTCAATGGAACGACCAGTTTGTCCGATGTACTTTGAGCCACAGGAGCAAGGGATATTGTAGATCCCGGCTGATTTTAAATTTGATATATGATCCTTTACGGATCTGAAACCGTTTCCCAAAGCTTCGTTAGTCCTAAAGACTGTCTTTATGTTGTACCTTCTAGGAACATGCCCAATCTTATCAGTAGTGCCTTTACTGTAAGGTAGAAAAGCTAAGCCTTCCGGAGGTGCCAGTTCCTCCTTACCCTTGGGCTGTTCCGCATTGCAGATTACTCTCTGTATTTCTGTGGCTGTATAACCATTTTGTTGTAACGGCATCAAGAGATGAGTTTTCTCTTGTTGTAGGTGTTCTGCATCTGAGATTCGAACTGCTCTGGTTGTTAGAGTTTTTAGCACAGTTGCTTTCTGCATAGGGTGATGATGCGAATTTGCATTTAAATATCTGTCTGTATGTGTTTTCTTTCTGTAAACTGCGTGCCCCAAGCTGCCATCCGGTTTCCGTGTAACATGTACATCTAAGAATGGAATACTGCCATTTTCCTCTACTTCCATTGTGAATTGGATTTGATCATGAATTGAGTTTAGGTGTACTAAAAATTGTTCTAGTGTTTGGCGTCCGTGAGACTAAATGACGAACGCATCGTCTACATATCTGAACCAGGATTTAGGTTTAAGATCAGCTGCTGCCAAAGCTTTGGTTTCAAAGTCTTCCATGTATATGTTTGCAATAACGGGTGATAGCGGTGAACCCATCGGCGCTCCTTCAATCTGTTCATACAAGTTGCCATTCCAACTCAAAAAGGTGTTTTTCAAACATATTTCGACTAATTGGTTTAGATCTGTAGGTAGTTTATCTCTTAGGATCTCTAACACACCATCTACCGATACTTTTGTGAAAAGGGACACAACGTCGAAACTGACTAAAATATCTCCTTCACACATCCGTAAACTTTTGATCTTGTTGACAAAGTCACTGGAATCCCTTATGTAGGGTTCTGTGTTGCCACTAAGTGGGCGAAGCTTAGTAGATAAGTATCTTGCTAAAGCATGTGCAGGAGAATTTATAGCACTCACAATAGGTTTGAGTAGAACTCCAACCTTGTGTATTTTGGGTAAACCATAAATGCAATCGGACAATAGGGTTTCCATTTTTAAATTATAATCTGAGTTGTTCATCACAACAGTAACATTGCCTTTATCTGCTTTAAGTGTGAGGACATCTTTGTTATCTCTTAGTAATTTCAGTGCTTCTTTCTCATTTTTACTGATATTGGAGCAGGGCGGGTTCGTTCTTCTTATTATGCTTGATACATCCTGTCTGTGAAAGTAAATTGTAATATTGACAGTTTGAGAAACCGCGAAAGCCTCAACGAATATAATGTTAAGAAAATCAGGTTATAATACTAATAATGAAAGAAGGAAGAGATAGAGCAAGAAATATTATGCACTGTCTACTAAAAAGACTGCAATATTTTTGTGGAAAAGCATTAATCATGTTTGATTTTACACTTGGTTATTAAATTATGTATTTTTATTAGTATTAGTTTTGATAGAAACGTCCAAGAGAGCATGATCTGGCAGAGACATACAGTATTTTAAAAAAGGTTATTACATATTATTTTTTCTAGCAGAAAGAGTATGTTTAATCAAATATGCAATTTTTCTTATAGTCATTTACAACGTTTTTCTTATATCATCAATTACAAATTTAATGCACGGGTTAAACATTTCACACTTATTGTGCTTACAAATAAAACTTTAGATATTTACATATGGTTTCTTTAAATAATGGATATGCATAACGGGCAGGGCTTGATACAAAACATCGTACTGTAAGTGGTAGCGTATGTAAATGGGAATCGTATTTGAAGAATATTCTACATAAATCATTAGATGTTATTTAAATTAATAAAGGGTTGATGTTGAAATGCAAGTAAGTGTTTGGCAACTAAATGTTTAAATAGAAAGTTTGAACAAACTATAGTTAACGATAATGAAATCATCATTTTTCCTGATAATTTATTTGTTCGTGCTATGCCGTTCACGTTTCAGCTGGAATTTAATTCCTTAAGATAATTGGTAATTACTGCCGTGTGATAAACATCGGTTTTTCTTTCTGGTGGATTTGTCACACACGTGGGTGTCCAAGTGGCTAAACCCACAAGATTGGAATGTTGAACGTGCATGGAATTGAGGGCATTCTGTGCAAACAAATGGGGAAACATTAACACATGAAATGAGGTTTGGTTATGCGTACAAAAAACTTGTTTACTACGAAGAGCTGGGTTTTATATTCTTTTATATCGACGAGATTGCATGGATATGAGTTATACAAGTAGTTGTTTTTCGCTAAATTAAACCCAACAGTGATGGGGAATTATATTCTAAAGTTTTATTTACTTTGAACCTTTATAAGACATTTAAATTCATCTACACTTACAATTATTATTTTCAACAACTGTTAAATTGCTTTTCAAATTTGCGAAATTATAATCATTTGAAAAGTCATTAGTAAATATTGTTTCGTTCAGTATGAAAATAATATAGTGAATATCTAATATTAAAATAGCTGGGATACGCCCTAATATTTACTAGGGAGTTTCTTTTTTTGTAAATAATAACTAAGCTCTGTGAACATATCAGATGTACTCGTATACCTAAACTGATTCCTGTTTCCAGGTAAATCGATTTCCTTGTTATATAGAGTGATTCTATACATGTGCGAACATTTTTAACCACTTATAGTTGAAGCTATTGAACATCTAAATTACCTACTCATCTTTTTTAGTCTTTTAGTCTGACAAACTGTACAATTAGCTGCGAACAGTGGATAAAACCTGAACCAGAAGTGAAAAATATCTTGAAAACCAGATCGAGTTTTCTCTGCAACTTCCAAACTATTATATTGTTTTCAAAAAAAAAGATCTTTACATTTATTTTCGAAAAGAGATATTTAACCGATTTTACAATAGAAATGATAGTTTAAATACAAATTTCTACACCAATACTTTTACTTCTGGCTCAGATTTTATCCACTTTCCACACACATCTGTAAATTTTTCTTGAAGTTTTTCAAAGCAATGAAGTTTATCAAAATTCAACAAGAAAGAAACAAAAAAAACATTATTTACATTTTAGTGAATTGATTTATAAAATGTTGGGGCGCGATATCTCCGCAACAGTTCCGAATTGAAATAATAGGTAATTTAGGGTTAAATTACCTCAGCTATACGTGGTTAAAGTTTTTCGCATCTGTTTAGAATCACCCTGTAGCATGACCTAAGTATATATTTTAGTTTTTATTATTTCCCTTGATTATTCTAAAAACTGCACTTTTTAACACCACGTATTATTGCATTCTTGTGATTGTTTTTTTTTATATAAGTTTACATACTAAGGTGCTAAAAATAACATTTGTTAAATTTTCAAGTTTGACGTTTTAAAAAGTATATTTTAAAAATTGGATACTAACTTGAGTTTTATTGGAAAAATTTTCCTGAATACTGTGCGACTAATAACATTTCTACCAATTTTCGTTTTCCAAGAGGAAAGCATATTTTAAAATATTCGTACTTATAGGAACTTTAACTTTTTAGGGGTTGACAGCGTATTTTAAAGAGTAAATACATATAGAGGTTGTTTTAACACAATTTTCTAGAATAGGGTTAAGATAATTATTTCAATAGGCACTCTTTGAGGGTAGGCTAAATATTGTTTAAATATAATTCTAACCTCATTTTCTTGAATGAATCGCAACAGTTTTCTAATGATTAGCACTCATTAATTCTATGGACCTCCAATATTTACTAATATCTGCTAATGTTTAGTATGTTTGTAAGCTACATATGTCGTCTTAACTAAAAGAAATCTTTCCACTAAACAAATTGTTAGTGAGTCGTATAAATTAATATTGCTAATCATTTATATTAGAAAGCTTTAACGCTTATAATAAACTTGTAATAAGGTTTGAGTATCTGTGTATCCACATAACTAATAAAATATATCGATATTTTTTAAATTTATATCCGTCAGTTGGTAATAATGATGACGATATAATCCTTTAAAACAAATTAGAGAAATAGCAAAATATACACGAAACA